>KZ651078.1:241262-256394 GCA_001010745.2 Gerris buenoi | reverse complement strand
CCGGGAAAACGGCTTATATCATTAGATTCGTATTTAAATGGACTACATTTGAGAATTTTTTAATAAAAATCGTCGGAGCCGTTTTCGAGAAATAATTTTATTTCACGTTTTTTCAGAGTTTTTGGTGGGTAGCGCCTTTAAATTTGGAGCTAAAATTCATTTCTCGATTTCGCCTCGGGGTATGATGATGCCCCGGAGGAGTAGATTTTCTCTGGGACATCTTCGCTTCGACGTCGGTGAGAATATTCTGGGAGGTTTGGCATGGATACAGATTGAACAAGAGTTATCGTAACTGAAAGAGAATTATAGAAGAAATTTTGCTAAGTCAGGAATGAAAGGTAATTTTAAGAACTCTATGGAGTATAAAGGTACGAAAAATATAATGGGGCATTAGTAATGTTTCTGAGAATATGGACCGCAAGGATTGGATTCTAACGTTTTGTAGAGCTCGCCCATCTAGTACCTTATTTTCAAGTATAAAACTAGACCTATAGGCTAGTAAGTGGTATAGCTGCCTGTTTATATGTTATTTTCCTGTCTTTTGAAATTCTTATATAAGGATTCCTTGTAAGGCGCTTATCGAGGTAAAGAAAAATGTATTTGATGCGCAGTGGGAAGAGGAACGTGGATAAGGAATACTGGTGACAGTATTATTTATGAAGGTTAAATGCAACATTTACAGACCTAAATAATAATATTAATTGATTTTATTTGTCAAACCATCTTTCGAGGAGAGTATAAGGTAGGTACTTTTGAAATTTGCGAAACGGTCCCGGGCTAGAGCCCTAAGAGACAAAGGGGGGTGGTTTAGTCAGTAGTTCCATTAGATGGGGAGTTCGACACTCTCAACACAGATCCCATTATATGTGTAAAGGTAAGTGCGTATAAATGCTTTCCTCCTCCCTCCCAAAAAAAAAATATTCTTGACTCTTGAAGGTAAAATCGCGGATTAACTAATGTTTTTAGCGATTTACATATTTATTAAGTATATTGGAATAACTGTTTCCCTCCAGAAGGGAGGAAAAGTTGATTTCATTATAATATAGAGGGAATAAAGTAAGACTTTTCTTCCCTGAAGAAATAAATTTTTTGTTTTTGTTCCTCAAAAGTAGAAAAGGTAAAAAAGGGGGAAAAAGAAGGATTCCTAACTTAATTATTTTGCAAATGCATAGTAGAGAAGGTGTTGACATTAGCTTGGCAACTCTGCTTATCAATTTGTTTACACCTACATCTAAAATAATCTAAATAATTATACTTCTGTTTTATTGTAATTTTTATAGTTTTAAAATGTAAAGCTTTCCTTTATCTGCTTATGAAGTTATTACTAATATAACATCCACTTGTGTGTATCTTCTCCCCTCTGGAGATAAAATATTGTAAGTACCTCAGGAGTAAAGAGCTATAATTCCTTCGCGATATATGTATATCACCCTCGGTTGCGCCTCGGAAGCTATATTAACATCATTCCTTCGGCCACGCCTCAAGATATAAGGACCATGGTTCCTTCAGTTTCGCCTCAAGAAACAACTTAATTCAATTTTTAAGTTTTTGGTAGTTTTCATACTACGGAAAGTTTAAATATTATTTTAAATTAAATTATAATCAATATTAACACTAGGAGACAGACAGAGAAAAATAGACTCCAGCGCCGGAATTTGAACCACGGGCCTTCCGCATAATTGCGCCAAAATTAAATTTCGAATTGATTGTACAAGGTACAGGTACTAATTGAATAATCATAAGCGTTAATTCTCGGTTTAGTTCTAATGTCATAAATTGACTTGCTAAATGTGTATGAATATTGAAAGCTTGGATTTGGGGAATAGTTATCGGTTACGGCAGAGAAAAATCATTCTCTCGCTTAGCCTAGTTGGAAAGAGCGTCTGCACTGGAAATGCGGAAGGCCCGTGGTTGAAATCCCGGCGCTGAAGTCTAGTTTTCTCTGTCTGTCTCCCAGTGTTAATAATGATTATAACTTGATTTAAATAAAAGAAACAACTTAATCGCACATGGAATAATGGCATACTTTACTGCTATGGAACCAAAATAACTATTTTTCAATAATAAAAATGGATAAATGTTTAAGAAAAATTACTTGAATCAAATTACAATATGTGACACATCTATCCCCGTTTGCCAGTATTCAAGAGGGATTTTAAAGAATATGAAGATTTGAAGAATATGAGTTCTCTACAGTGTATACACACCATGATAGAGGCACTCTAACAATACAGCATGATAATACATTATGATAAATAGAAACTACAGAAAATTAAAAGTATTAAGCTGTCTGTAAACTACATTATACAAACTACCTGTACATGCATTTTCAGTGTGGATGCGTTTGTATTCTAAATGTACGTGTACGAGCATCCAGTCCTGAATGTTTGCTTGTAACTTCAGTGTGAAAACCGCCGCCTCTGGCTCTGGCTTTTGTAGCTGATGGAGCCTGTCATCCAACACTATTGTTGGGATAATGGTTTAGTTGTTCCAAGCCGAGATTCTTATTATGAATATTAATAATAAATGTTAGATATTAAATTAATGATTCAAAGAGCAGAATTAACCAATATAATCAGAAAACCACAAACGCCAATGTTTAATTATTATGGATTAGAAAACCTCAGTTGGTCTCATGAGTGTTATGAAAATTCACTGGCACTTGTTTACTTTCTTTTCTTTTCTTTCCCCTTCTTAACCCCATTCAAAAGCCGCAGTGCTTTTCAACATCCCTCATAAAGTTTGTCTATTAATTTATTTTTATTTAATTTCCCCATCTTTTTCAATATATAAATGGTATATACCCAGGTAATTTCTTTCCCTATTGTACCTTACTTACTTGGGTACCTACTTATCTACTTATTGGTATGTACCCAAGTAAATAAGTACCCTACCTTTTATAAACACCGTACAATATCAATAAAATTCAATTCAAACAAGTTTTTATAGAACTTGTGAAATACGATATCGGTGAAAACATCGGTGAAATACAATATAATATATTGTATATTCATTATTCATGTGGTGGAATTTTAATTAAACAAACTATTTTTACTATGTATATGAATTCAACACAATCTTCTTCTCTAAAAATATAGCCCGGTGTAATTTTTTTTAGTACTTACTAATTATTACGAGAGATTTATCATATCTTATGTCAAATTTGTTACTTAAGAAAGAATATTTAAGAAATCTTTAATTTTTCAAAGGTTGTTAACACCTTCAAGTTCTACGAATACTATTTCTAATCGCCATATTTTCCTCTGAATGGCCATTTATCATTTATCTGAACAATATTCGTACTAGGAGAAGAAAATTGGCTTGAAACTTGGTTTCTTTATCTATAACGGGATATTTAGGTGGGAGAGATAGATGCAATGAGTAGCTTGTGACATGGCCGTGATACGAGCAAGGCTCGAATCCGTTTCCACGTTCTAGAAATAAACCTCCTCCTATCCGATGTAACACAGCCGCTGTTTCTCCTGATATTGCTCCATACATCTTAATCCCGGGGCGAACAGAGAAGAGGGAGGCTTCCACCCCCGCCTCGCATTTTACCACTCTGACTCATAATAGTAACAGATTAAAAAATATATTTTGCTCTCTTCTGAAGGGAATCACTGAAGAGTAGAGATATATTTTTACTGTATTTATTGTTCCAAGTTAATTTATCTTGGGGTTTTGTCGACTTTTATACATATTTTATTTTAAATGAAAGATTAGCTAGCGTTTCTTTTTCCGACTTATTTAACGAATATAATTTACATTTTTTCAGGGCTTACACGATTTAATTTATTCTTATTCTTTAGTTACCTCTCGACTTTTATTTCCCTTCTCTATCTTCAATTCTTGTTCTTAATCAATATCATGACCTTAAATAATTATAGTAGTCTAATTTTATACATATATCAAATTTTTCTAGCTGCACCTTAGTAAAAAGTATGCCCTATTTTATTTTTTTTTTTTTAATTATTTTGCTTCCGAGCTTACCAAAGGTAACGGAAGCTATGTGATCGTTCTGAAGAGCGAAAATATTTTAGGTCTCCGATTTCAAAAATTCCCAGACAGAAATCCGTTTCAGACATCAGGGATCATTTTTGGTTCCATGTCTGTCTGTCGGTCTGTCGGTCTGTCCATCAATTTTTGCGAACCGCCATATCTTAAAAACTACACGTTCAATTTTAATGAAATTTGGGTGGTAGGTAAAACCCGAAGATAGCTCCAGATTAACTTGGACTGTCTACGTTCTTTAACTTTTGCTAAATTGATACTTTAATTCTTGTTAAATATCAAAACATTTTTGACACATTAAAAAAAAAAAATGGGGAAAACAATTTAACCAATTGGACAATAATGGCTTGTAAAAGAATAAATACAATAAAGTACGAGGATAGGATGCGAGGAAGCTATGTGCCACACCAATTGTCAGTCTATTTTTTGCCGTCTTTTAAATAGTAAATGTATATTTTAAAAGAGCATAATTTGTTTTTAGACAGCCATTCTTTACTTTGTATATCGATCTAATTTAAAACTATTTACTGACAATTAGAAACGCCCACCTTTACTTGGCTCCGTCTAGAGCCGTTGAAGGCTTTTTAAAATTGTAACACTTTAATAAATTAAAGCGAGGTGGAGGTGGTTCCACTGTCCAAGAATTTACCCTCTGATTCCACACCAGTATATCTTCCATTCAAAGATATTTTTAAAGTATTTTGTGCAAACTACTTGCAGTATCCTAGATGGTCACACTTTTAAGGTTTTTTCTTAGAAAAATTTTAATTAAAGCCCTTTTCAGTTACCTTTGTTTTAACAGACAGAGCACCGTATCGATAATACTAACCAGTAAGACGATAATAGTTCGTGACTTTAAAGGTAGCTTTAAAATATCCCGATAATCTAATAGTACATTGTGCTTGAATAACTTTATTTAAATATGATGAAGATTTCTTAAGAGGAGAAAAACAAAATTCCAAATAATTTCCCCCCGTGTATAGAATGTGTTTAGTGTTCACTTCTTTTATGGACATTAGTCTTTATTTATTTTATCTCTTAAACATAAAGAACTATTTATCTTGATAAAAATACTAAAACCAAAACTTTTATTTGAGAGTCAATTAGAATTATTGGATGAGTAAAGAAACATTGTATTATTAAATAGGTTGTTCAACTGTAATGAAAGTCATTTGTTTGAGGCATTACAAAACAAAAAGTGGGACTGTTTGTATTCAAAATACAGGTATATTGTGATAATTAATTCAAACTTAAATACTATTTTTTAATAATTGTTCTAGCACAGTATTAATTTAAATTACAATCAGACGATAGTTTCAATCTTCCGACTACTTTCAATGACGATTATACAGAAACCAGTCTATGCCGTCTTATTGCAATTTGTATATTGTGTATACATTTATATTTCTGTGAGCATTTATAATGTGGTTAGAGAATTACAGATTAAATCACCAGTGTTTTATTTAAGTGTGTATTTTATCATTATGTTTAATTACCACAAAATATCGGTCGATACAGCTAATTAAATAAACACATATTGTTTTAAAAGCGAAATACAATCAGCTGTAACATTTTTCGTAAATTTTCCGACATATTTTTGTTCTTTTTTAATATTTTTTTTTTTTTTTGTAAATTAAGAGTTTTGTGCCAAGGGAAAAAAATAAATATTTTCTTTAAATATGTAGCCAGATTTATCTTTCTCACGCCAGGTGCGATTCAACCTGTATCCCGAATTCGGTTTCCCGCATCAACGAACTGGAGATTTTTTTTCTCCCCGCACAAAATCTTTCACTCGAATTACACTTTTTGATTATTACAAGAGAAATCAGTCGAAAAATTAATGATCACGATATTTATATCAAACACTTTTCCTCATCTAGAAAATCTATTTGGCATCATATTTGTTTAAGATCTAAATTGAGTTAGATGAGAAATACTGGTTAATAAATAATTTATATGCTCTCCCAAAATTCTTTATTCATTCTATCATCTATATTTTGTTATAAAATGTTCTTCCAGAGGAAAAACATAGTTTATAGTTTTTAAAATTAACCAAAAGGGACGTTTAGCACATCAAAACCAGAACAAAGTTTGACAAATCACTTTAAAATTGTTGCTCTATAAATTACTTACTTTTCAGAGCTTCTCCACTTGTCAGCGGTTGCCCATTCATTATTCCTAAATTCTGCCGTCGGCGGTCCTCCCAGACTCCACCAAGTCCAGGAGATAGCGTGCAAAAAAAGCGTCTGGCTAACATCAAGCTAGAATTTTGTGTATAAGTAAATATATTTGTTCCTTGGATATATGGTCTTCTAAGTTCGTCTGCGGGACATAGCTTGGCATTAGGCATTTGAAAAAAAGAAACTGGTGGAGAGCGGTCATGTCCCGCCTTTTTTGGTGGACAATGAAATTTTTATGATCCTGATTCTTTCATGAACTTAACCGTCCATGTATTCTTAAAAGGCACCAAAACATTTACTTATACCCAAAATTCTAGCTCTATGTTAGTCAGACACTTTTTTGCACGCTATCACCTGGACTAACCCTGCAGGTTGCGCTCCATCATTGTATCTCTGTAAATTAAGATAACTCATTACTCAGAAACTTGAGTTCGACAGTACTCTATAACTTAAGCACTCATTATTAATTAAATTATAATTAATTCTTAATCATTCAAATAGCGAATGCGCAAACGAATTAATTTTCCATTGTTCTAAAAATTATATCTTATCTTTCCTACGTAAATATGTTGACTAAGTTGTTATTGCAGTATTATTAGTATCCGTATAGGGAGGTTGTTGCTCTGTTACCATCAGAGCAGAAAGTTTAAATTGATGATTCCTTCCCCTACCTGATTATCTTATTGCAATCGTTCTAAAGTTTTCAAAAAAGCCATTATCACCCATCAAAATCGACTTCTCAGATTACTGATTGGCCTTACATTAGTAGAACAGACCTCAGTTTGGACGACCCTTTAAATTTTTCAAGCCAGCACACAGATACTTCATGATGGCCTCTCATTCACAAGATGTATTACCTAATTCACGCTTGACATCGAACTCTCTTCAAAGAATATAGAAAGGTTTTCACAACTCCTTAACATGTAACAGACTAGTAAGTAGAGGCCACTTCTTTCCTCGGAAGTAGGAATTTAAGTTTTAACCTAAGAATGGAGGTTATCTTCTCGAACAGTAGCAGGCGAGATGAAAATCTTATATGTTTCATCTGATAACATCAAGGCGGAAGAAAGGAAGAAAATTCCGAATAACAAATAAAGTTTTGTTAAAACCCTGAATACAGAAAAATATAGTTTTTTCATATTTCCTTTTTGAACATGAACCTTTTTTTTGGTAGCTCCTTAACCCACCAGAAAGAAGAGGCTACCTTTTTACCTCGGAAGTAGGCATTTAAGATGTAACCTAAGACTAATATTAACCTAATGATGAGGTTTCCTTCTCATTTTAGCCTAGCTGAAATGTTATACATATTAGTGCAAATGTACTCAAAGCCCTACTTGGGTGTGAAACTGGACTTCTTATTACAGTTCCTACAGTTCTTATTACTAGAGTTCGGATTTTGCATATTTGCATATTTTTTTTTTATTGCCCCAATTGATTTTTCTTTACGAATTACGATATTTAGAATGCACTAGGCCACTTTAAATTCAAATTTAAAATTGCATAGTTTGCATATTTCGGGCATTATTGCATATAATTGCATATTTCCGGAATAAGTGCATATTATTGAATATTTTCGCATAAATATTCTACTTCTTGAGAGAAATTTCCACTAAGGTCCATATTTTATATCATGTTTCTAGTCAAACATATATTATCTAGGTACCAAAACCCTTTTGAGGATTAGAAGTCATTCACAGTGTAACAGTGCACGTACCCGAACCCCCTGTCTTAAGCTTCTGCCAGGACAGGGGGTTAACCCGTCACTACTGGTTGATACCCTAAGAATCCATGACAAAGCTACCGCTGACGATTTATATATAGAGTGCTGCCCTTATTATCGGATTAACATAACTTCGTTAACCAAATAAATGCACAACACATGCATTTAGAGTATTACATTAAGGTCAGAGGGCTTCGGAGATTTGGCAAATCAGGCCATCCCAAAAGCAAAGAGTGCCCTTAATTCAGAGATTGGCATTTATTAAAGCTTATTTCAGGGACCTTCCGAATATATTTGAAAAACTGGGTCCGATTAGGGAGACTTAGACAAAAAATGGACGCAGTTCTCCACCGTAATCCGGGCTGGACCACTGTGGAGAACGTCACCCGCATCCTGGAAGGGGCGGAGGGTAGAGACGAAATAGAAGCTGACGTCGCTGCCCTAAAATATATTCCAGTAGTGTCGTGCGACGTTGTATTGAGAGAACGTTTTCACATTTAAAAATGGTTCTTTCCGACCTCAGACGAAATTTTAAGATTACAAATTTAGAGGAAGTCGTAGTAGTTCAGACAATTTTTCTTACTGTTTCCTAAATTTAAGTAATTTATTAAAAATTCATTGTAAAATAATGGTAAATTTTCATTGTTTTTAAATAAATATAATCAATATCTCTATTTCTGGTGGTTATTCTTGTGTATGCCTAATCTTTAAATGCTAGGTTTTTCAGTATTTTAAACCCTCTAAATGCACTTTACTTAGCACAAATAAATATTTATAGCTGCCTATTGGAGTTTATATATAAGTTTATATAAAATAAATGCATTTTTAAGTGCTTATATTAGGAATAAGTGCATATATTTGAGATAAGTGCATATTGTAGTGCATATACATGGGATAAGTGCATATTTGAGTGCATATTTTTGGGATAAGTTGCATATATTATTTGCATATTTCGCAATTTTCATATGCATATATTGAGGTTTTTAAGTGCATATCGATCCGAACTCTACGTTATTACAGTTCTTCTTATTACAGTTCCTATTTTACCTTTATAAATAGTTTTATTACTAAATTTAATAGTTTTTGATTCATACCATAATACCTTCGTTAATTAATCACCCTACTAAACTAAATAAATTAAATAAACATTACCTGTTAACAGTTAATTTTTAAAATACAGTTAAGTATACATTAATCACCAAATGTTATTGGTTGCTTACAGGTAAAATAAATAAACGAGACCAGTTTCACTAAAATAAATCAAGGGGATAATCTTCTGCTATTATTTTGAAATAATAGATGGTCTTTTACAACGCCCACTTTCCAAATTGGTTTATGTTTGGCCAATTGTTCCTCCAATTGTCCTTCCTTCATTCATCACTTTTCAATTACTAGAGGTATAAAATTTTTATTTCGGAATAATTTATTAATTTTATGAGTATGATTATTTATGTCAAAAATTTTACTGATTCAATCAGTTATTTCAGCTAAGGACAAAGATAACAGTAAATATTTACAATGACTACCTCCTACCTCAACTATTATGAGTTTGGATGTCTTAAAAAAAAGTTATACCTATTTCTATAAGTTAAGTATTTTTATACATATTTCTGTAAAAAAGTTATACCCATATTAAGTACTTAATTATTAGTAGATCTATATTGACTTTTCAATTATCACTCATAAAACTATAATTTTCCCAATACTGTAAAAAAAATAATAATAATAATTTTGATATGTAAGTGCCAGATATAAAGATAAAAATAGAACAAGTGATAACCTTCAAGGGAAGAATAGTTAGGAAGATCCATGTAAATATTGGTATCACCGATATGTATATATATATACTGCTTACGCTTACTGCTCGTGGTGCGTACACTATTTTATCGCCCCACCCACCACATGTAAACTAATTAACATGCAAACTATTTTGCCATAATCTTCAAAACAATATATGCATATTAAGGTTACATCAATACCAAAACAAACCGCAGTTATAAAAATATTAATTCTTACAAATTGAACAGCTGACGCTGAGAACTACTAGCGCTTCCTGCATGCCGCGGCCAAGAAGCGGCCGCTTCTCGAAATAGCAGCCTGTAAAAGTAAAGCATGCATTTTTACAGGCCCCAGGGCTGTAAAATAGAACTATACCTCCCCTCAGGATAGGAATGTTTACAAGTGGCGGGCGATAAAAAATATTACGTTGGTATCCGTGGGACAGGAAAAGAAATAAAGGTAAACCGAGAGCAGGTAGGGATGTAGAGATGAGAAAGTGTTGCAGAGGAGCATGTTGACCGAGGGTTGAACTTAACAGATTGGATTAAAAGTTATTGTTATTGATAGTATTATGCTCATTAAACAGAAGTTAAACAATGAGTATAAATAATAACAATAAGTAATAATTAAATTTAGATATCAGTATAGTAATTAGCGTCGGTGATTATCAGTAATGCATTAGTTCAGATATAGTAGTCAAATTGTTTGCTAAAGTATCTGCTAAGTTGTCTTATAAGTCGTGGGTAATATAATAAGTAATGGTCAAGTGGTTGGCATTCAGTCAATAGATGAATTACAGTCAAAGTTTCATCAAATATCTTGATGAATCAAATATCACTACATCTTGATCTTGGTATTTCCCTGTCTCTAGTAATCGAATAACTGTAAGTGGCGTATGTCTTATTTTAAGTCTGCTATGTACCGCCACTTCCTACCTGTTTTTCGTACATGTGGTCTAGTCCCCAGGAAAGGTTTTATTCGTCCTAATTTGCTGTTAGTGGGGTCTAAGTACTAAATAAATAAATCAATCAATCATTAAACAAAAGAACAGTAGATATTTAGATAAGTACGTAAGAATAACGGAATAAAACATTATATTAAAACTCTATAAATAATAATTATTATTATAATANATTCGTCCTAATTTGCTGTTAGTGGGGTCTAAGTACTAAATAAATAAATCAATCAATCATTAAACAAAAGAACAGTAGATATTTAGATAAGTACGTAAGAATAACGGAATAAAACATTATATTAAAACTCTATAAATAATAATTATTATTATAATACATTATAATTACATTACTTACTATTTAAAATAATTTCGGATTAAAGAAATATCTATTAATTTATCATCTAAGATGAATGTTTACTATGAGGACGGACTAATATTACAATTACGAGTATTTTATCTACATTATTATTATAATGTAGTTATATTATCCAAGATATAGGCTCCACGGCCTAAGGCTGATTTGAAAATTTGTAAGTTTATTTTAGGTATTATTAACTTTAATATCAAATATCAAATATTTATAGAATGTATCTTTTTAATAAATTTCAATTATTATTGACGAGTATAATAATCATTATAACTCATAATTATTATGCCAATATTATTCTGGCTTGAATAAGAAATAAAAAAAAAAATAACAAAAGATATTGGACAAAGTCCATTACGAGGTTTAAACAACAAGGTCGTACAACTCTCAGACCTGAATTTTCACTTGCACCGGACCAAAAATAAGATTTTCTTTATGAGTCAGCCACTGTTTAAAATATATAATGGTTATGCCTACGGCCTACATATATTTATGATGTATTCACTCAGTCAGTACATTCGTTTAGGGGAAAAACTTAGGGTTAGGGTCATAAAGAAGGTCAAACTGAGCTCAATTTTATCTTAGTTTCTTCTCTAAAAAAAAGTATGTTCTTAGTGATGGCTTATAAATGTAGTTCAGATTAAGCTCAGTTCGAATGATAACTTCAAGCATAATGAAATATCCCTCACGCATTGTGTTCTCAAGGCTGCAAGCAGGAAATCAAAATCTAAAGAACTAAATTGATTGAACTATGTTAAAGGTTGTACTGTAACAGTCGCTTTATTTAAAAATAAAGTTGTTGTTTATTTGTAGTACCAATCTTCTTTCAATCTGTTCCGGGTTACTTAATATTAAACAAAAGTTAGACTTTGATTGAAATAAATCATTAGTGTCTTCTATTAGGTTCTTTGGCCTATAGTTTCTTTAACTAAATCGGAATTTAATTTGTATGATTATGCTATAAAGGTTACATTTTACTATCCTCCAATATAATAATATATATACACACACATATATATATATACGAAATAATTTCTTATATACATACTTTGTACGTATATAAGAAAGTAAAACTGTAGAGAAGCGTAGCTTTATAGTTTTACATTCGTCTGAAACCATTCCAGAGAAAAATGCGTTCCCCGTCTACATTTATCACAAGTGATAGAACGCTGTTCTCTGAAAGTTTTCTTTAAATTATAGCTTTAGCCTTTCAACATTACATTTTATTTTGATTTAACTTACGAGCTTACCGAAAGTAAGGGAAGCTATGTGGTCGTTCTGAAGAACAATAAAAAATTACTCTTAANACGCAGTCGAGAAATTTCTATATATATATATATATATATAAGTATATGCATGGAATAGAAATAGAACATTCTTTTCTAGAAAAAGCAAGATCTTTCAGTATTCTCCCAATTTTCTTACTGCATACTAATAAACTGAATCTTCCATTTACAATTGATAGATCTCTAACTGATTGACGAACGCGGATGAATCCTCGGATCAGTTGTGCAATGTCTGGAACTAAATAGAAGGCGCCCCACTCTCCCGGAACGGTGTGGCATGACGAATATACACGACATTTTTGTCAGTAGAACAGCCACCGTTGTAAATTTGGCGGTTAGTTGTTCACCTGTGTTGAACTGGTTGTAGGCGTGGGACCTCCTTAGTGTTTGTACGTGAATGTAGCCAATGATTGTGTCTGTGTGCGTGATCTAAAAAGAGATCCCCATGTAACCTTAGACACTCGGGCTATTTCTGGTAACGCCCCCCTCCTCCCAGACTCTTTTCAAAAAAGAGGGGATGGGAAAGGTAGTACCGCACTTTTTTTTCTCTAGCGTATGCCTGACCCCCCGCAAAAATTATATTGATCTCTACTTATAAGCAACTTCTTTATCAAGATATGTCAATATTTACAAACAACTTAAGCTGAGAAATTAAGAACTTTCTTTATAAAAGAGGTGCAGTTCAATACCGATACCCAAACAACGACTTCACACAAAATTATTGTGATAACAATTGACCAGTTTTGGCTGTTCTAATGCAGCCTAATAAGTTAGAAGTACCTAATAAGTTAGAAGTACAAGTAACTTGTACTTCTAATATACTGTAATTCTTAATTCATCAGTAGTTTGAATAAATCCGCATTAGAAAAGACAAAACCGGTCAATTGTTTTAATTACAATAATTTTGTGTGAAGACATTGTTTGGTTTTTGATTTACACCTCTTTTATGAGCAGTCGCTATCACACATTGAAGAAAAACGCAGTCGAGAAATTTCTTTACATTTATTACCCTAAATTTTGTGTTGATAAGGAAAGAAATATGAAATAAGCATTGTCAGACTTGCTTGCCCAACAACTTTAAATAAAAATAATAATGTAGGAAACATTTAAAATAAAGATATTTGTAGGCAATTTAGTATATTTCACTACTCACAATGCTTTTGGCTGAAAGTTGATAGAGGCGTGAGTAAAGTAATTTTTGTTTGTTATATGTAAATAATTATGTTTGTTGTTATATTTTATCAAGTAAGTTTGTTGGTAAATTCGAGTAGATGTACAAAGTATTAATTTTTGCTAATACTAATATGATAACTTATCTATTACCGATCACATCCACAACATACTAAATTTGAATTAGATATGACATATTTTTTGTTTCTTTTATTTATAAGGAATATTTTATGAACACCAGACATCCAAGTATTGATCTCATAATTAAATTTATTATTGTGGTCTACACTGTTCATGATTATTTTTCTGGGCTATATTATTCAAGCTATCAGGCTATATTATTATGATGATTGGGCGCACCTGATTCAATCTACGTCATATAAACGTTAATTTTGAACTAGAGTGCAGAGAGGGGTCACCGTAACCTTAATCTATATTTAGTATTTTATACATACAGACAAAGGCGACCTCTCAATAGTCGAAAGAGAAAGTATGAGGAAATATTAAAAAGGGGCTAATCATAGGGATTTGGGTGACCCCTTTTAGTTTATATCTCTGCTTATATTTTTCTATATAGTTCGACCAAAAGGTATAGTGTTGGTTTAAAATTAACTTAATTCATTTTTGTAAAATAAATTGTAACCTTCTACTAGATAGTTACCGTCTAACGTTGCTCTTAGAACGTCTCAAGTCATAATTAATTTTTCCATGCAAATTAAACTGGTACTTAAATTAAAAAGGGTAAATATTACCCTTCGAAAGGTCGCACTCTTTTCAATCACATATTATAGCTTGCGACAGTCACTATGCATTATTAAAATACATTATTATATTATTTGGACCGTATTTAATATCAGCTTTAATAATATCAATTATATGTATTTAAAAATACATACATAAAAATGATAGCTCCATATTAATTTGCATTACCACTAACCTCAGCATCTGAAGATGAAATACGGTTTCGAGAATTCATTTCCTCTAAAAGCAACTTTTATACACCACTTAAGCGACTGTTATGGCTTTTGTGCCAAATAACACATATAAGGTTTAGAAAAAAAGCCAAAACTTTTACAAGAATTCCCTTTGTAGCGTAATTCACGAGATTAATTTCGGATAACAAAGATCAAATTGAAATAAGAGAACCGCACTTGTTTCTTGTTTATAATACAATATATATTGTATGATTATGCTGTTAGTAAGAGGAACCACATATGCCCATGGCGCATGGTACATAAGTATATGATTGTACACGCATATATACAGGCACATTACTTTTTCAAATGCGTATAGTTAAAATTTTAGATGTACAAAGATTACAGAAAGTTTTCTATTGTGTTCGTAGTTCCATTGTTACCTATTTCACTACTACTCACTACTACTAATATACGTAATAATGCGGCTTCATTGAGGTAAATATAAAAACTGTTCATCACTGTCAAAAACCCTAATTTTAGGTAGGTTTATGGTTGTAATTCATGAGGAAATTCAGAGATCTAAACTGTTAAAAACGTTCTTTATACCTTAAGAATAAAGGAGAAAGAACTAATTAAAGAAAATATTAGTTGTTGAAACATAAGAGTTATCAGGGGTGCCCAAAGGGGGGATTCATGGCGCTCAGAGCGCCATTAAAAATAAAATTGGGGGGGATTTTGAAAAATTTG
>KZ651078.1:220644-240690 GCA_001010745.2 Gerris buenoi | reverse complement strand
GGGGGGGGGGAATAGCGCCACAGGGCTTGGGGGATGGGCACCCCTGAGTGTTATTACAATAATGTCATAATTAAACAATAAACATATTTTACACATTAAGAAACACATTAAGTTATATTTTAACTTAGGTGAAAAACGCAGAATGTATTGGTCAGTTCTTATTATGTCTGTTATTGTGCAATCTGAATTTGAAACAAATGTTGTCACCAAGAGAGGTTATTTATTTACAATCTCATGTCTATAAATATTCATATTCCAAGCTATATTAAGTATATTAACTGACTTAATTTAAATATAGCATTTAAATAATATATATTTATAGATCGTAGCGTCTCATCATCCTACTCATTTTCATAACCCCCGCATTTGGTTTTCTAACTACAAACTGAGTTGTGTAATGATCTGAATTCAAATTTATTTCCTTTATGGTTGACTGTAAATTTAATTTTAGTTTTTTACGCACTTCTTTCTTGTTTTTATAGTTGGTGTTGACGAAATATTGAATTAAATAAATTTTGAAATGAAATTAAAACCGAATTTAACGAAAATATAGGCGTTCAGAAGGTATTGTGACACCTGAAGTTTATGGACACCATCCTCAATTCTCAACTAATACGTGACGAGCATACCAAACAACGGAACTGGATGCGTTAGGTTTCTACCTTTTCAACGTAAAGTAAACTATATTTTTAATTTCGTCATTACCGGTACGGGTGTGGATACCCAAATTACGAGTATAATTTAAAGAGTCTATGCGGTTCCGTAAAATGGAGGAAAGAAATAATCGTGGAACCACCGGACATTTTACACCCGCAGCCTTGCATACTGAGGATTTGCACGGCGCTATCTTACCAAAGATTAGTCCCAACTGTATGACCAAATGTGACCTTAATGTTAAATAGTACATTACGCGTCGAGTGTGGAAAGTAGCATTTTGCATGCGAGTGTGGAGTTTACACCCGAGCGATAGCGAGGGTAGTAAAAACCACACGAGCAATGCAAAATGCCGTTTTCGCACGAGTTGCGTACCGTACTTTATCTACGATTGTTAGATTTTAATAATAAATGCAGAAAAAAATAATAAACTTCCTGTATGTAAGCTCGTATTATTTCAGTATTTCTCTTTTGATAAAGATGACATCAATTCGTTATTTGTATTTTGTGCCGAATTAATTATTTCGGAAGGCGTATTATTCTCCTCGTATTCTTCATAATCACTTAAATCACTCATTGATTTTCACAAAAAAACTCGATACAAACAGTTACTTTTATTAAATAAACATCAAATTAGTTATGTTAAATGTAAACAAACTCGCTAATCGTGTGTAAAGTTGATAATTCTTCTTCTTTACGTCACTAGAGTGGAAAAAAGAGGAATTCTTCTTCTTTACGTCACTAGAGTGGAAAAAAAGAGGAATTGTTCAAAACAATGTGACACGCATGCACAATTAATATAGGTGTGTAAAGAATCACTTTCTACGAATCTAAACAGAGATGTAATGTTTATATTACGTATCAATCGTAGATAAAAGTTATTTGCATCTATAAGTATGTAAACTCGAACTCGTTTAGCTACATGGGTTCATTTATTTCTCACTGTAAATCCGGGAGACGTTAATTGTTTGGCTGTAAATTGTGAGGCCATCAATTTAATTTGAGTTGTTGTTTCAGGCAGTAGTAGTAGTATAATTATTATTATGCTATATTTTTTTTAAAGTAGAATAGTAAGCTAGTAAGCTGTTCGAAACTAAAACTTAAGTTTTTTTGTTGTTTTTTTAGTTGCAAGCTTTTAATTGGATTGTACTCATTGTACTTAATTATTATTATCAAGGACTACTCATTTTAAGTATTTAATATTATAACATCTAGGCAAACAGCATTGGATGATTTTAGCTGAAAGGCCTAACTCTCCTTTAAAAGGTGGCATTCATCTCACTTTCCAGATTGTAACTTGTGTGATGGAGTCCCATAAATCTAATATCCTCGGAGTTGCACATTCATACCAAACCTTTTTATTGATACCAATACTCGGAAAAATACAGATATGGTGTATAGATATGGAATGAGATAAATAGAAATGCTCTTTTTACTGCATTTTTATTTGTTTAATTGAGAGTGAAGAAAAAAGCGTTTAAGGAGTTGTGTCTGTAACTACTCTAAAATCACCCATGTGTATACCATTAGTCTATTTAGATTTACAAATAGTTTATTTGCTCATTTCTTAGTAAATAATATAGTTAAGTTCATACAATCTTTATAGTTCTAAAGTATGCAATAAAGAAACAAAGGGTTTCTAACAAGGGGTTTCATCTGCAGTTGTTGCGAAGAGGCGCCAGATCGTAGCAACACTCTCAGATCTGAGTCTAAACTTATTTTTTTAAATGTTCAGAAACAAAACAGTTATTCTTGACCACAATCATAGTCTTTATGGTTTCTTTTAAGGATCCATTTAATTTTAAATAAATAAACTCCGGTTTGCAGTGGGTTTGGATGGTGATTCCGAGGTCTGCGGCCTTCTCTTCTTTTTCGGACTGTTAAAGGAATGCGAAAAAAAAGTAAATAATTAGTCGACCCGACAATTTCCCTAAAAATAAAGGGATGAGCCATTGAGGAATGAATTGTATCAGGAGGGGGCGGGACAGAGGAGGCGCAGGGTGGAGCGCAAGCGCGGCGGCGGGCACCCAGGCTGAGAACCCTGGACAAGAGTCGCAGAGACCTCGAGTTAGCGTCCCATATAGGCAGTCCACTGCCAGGGCACCCTTCTGTGAAGTTTGGTTTTTAGTTTTTCCCAACCGTTTTCAAAACATCCACTAAATTTTTAAGTGTTTATCAAACGAACCAACGATGCCGATCACAAAGACCACGAAGACCTACACCTACAGGACAGGTCAGGGAGCCAATACGGACGTTAACATCGAGTACCATGCCGACCTCACCAGCCTTTCCAGGCTTGAGGTATGTAAAAATATTTATCAAGTTTAAATTATCCAGAATTTGTGTCGGAGATTTATTGAAAATTTAAGTCCGTTCTCTCTTTTTTACCTTGCAATCATTAACGAGCTGCAGTGAAAGATTGGTAAAAGCTTAAAAATTGAGAATTTTGAAAGTCATTTTTGCCGTCGTATTTTATCTACAATCTATAAATGTTTTATTGGCCATATATATAATGGAAATGACCTAATTATTCTCCGAAAAATAAATTAAAAATGTGAAAAATCACACTAATTATCCCATGAATTAAACCAAATTAATTAGTTAAAGTAAAGATATGAAATTGGTGAATTCTATCATCTAAGGCTGTTGTAATGTTTTCTCTAGGATAAGATCCGACTCATTTCCGAGGACTTGGAAGCCGAACGAGAACTAAGGCAGAGGGTGAGTTAACACACCCTTGATATATTTTGTGCTTATTTGACATTTTCTGCCACGACATATTTTTTATATTTAATTCGCTATTTTTATGTATTCGATATTTCCTTATTTACTGCTTTTAACCATGTTTAATGCATTTTTTCGCAAGACATATTCCTTAACCCTGATTGGTACTTTCTTTTTTCTTTTACGATTATTCCTGGCTATCTGAAAATATTCCAAAGTATTTAACTATATAAAATAATATGATATAAGATTTTTTCATATTTCATCAAATGAAATCACGAAATATCTTGTTTTACCCAGACAATTATTTTTATAACACTATAAAATAATGTTTGGATTTCTTAATTTAGATTTTGATTGTTTTTACAAATAAACATTAACGTTCTTTAATAATATTAGTATTTTTAATAACAAATCAGGGTTATTTTTTAATTTTAGAATTTCTAACTTTGTAAATTTAATTAATTTTAGGTATAATTTAGACTTTATTAGCTTTAAAAAATATATTTTTATAACAGAAGATAAAATAAAATAAATAATAAAGAACTTTATAGGATAAGTGTGTCTATGAGATTACAAAAGTTTAAACACCACCTTCTGCGTTCGATTCCTAGGGAAGTGAACCGTATGTTGCAATTTGCAATATTGAACGAATTGATAAATTCCAGAACTGATATTTCTAGAATGACCTGTTGCTATTGATCAAGACGTTGAGAAAAACAAATTAATGAATTAAGTATGATAATGTTTGATATTTACACAGCTTTATAATTTAGTATAATAACTTATCTGCAATTACCGAAGTTGGATAATTAACTAAATATTTTAGAGGTAATAAGTGCAGAGTTATAACCCTTTGATACTCAGATTTACAACAAAAAAAAAAAACTTCTTTAAAACTGAATCAAGTGATCTTGCAATTAGCATATTTGACCTTTTTTCTACAGTAATTTGTGTCCTCTCCTCGCATTTCAAATTTTAGCTTGCTGCAAACTGCTTGAACACGAATTATACAAAGCCAAGGACTTAACCAGGATAAACTTTTCTTCTGCCACAATCGAAATTATTTGGGCATTTAACTCTTCCCTTTAAAGTTAGCAAGTTTCCCTTAAGTCCCTTTTAAGTTCCACAAAAATTTAAGTATTGAGAGTGTGGTGCTACAATTACTACATTCATTGTAATTCAATGCTCATTTATTACATTGTAAAATTTAACAAATAATGACGCTCATCCATTACCACAATCAAGTGAAAACCTAAAAAATAACTATGAATTTTCAACTTCTTTTTTTACTTTAGCAATTTCCTTTATTTATAATAAAAAATCATATCAAATTTTAATTGATATGATCATAATTGCAGTTATTTATAGTAGAGAAAGATTGGAACAAAAAATAAATAGAATTTCAGGCATTTATGGAAAGAGAAATAGAAGAGTATGAAAGAAACAGTTTCAACCTAATCTAAATATTTTTGATGTTCGCATTATTATATGTTTAAGCTGGGTAAAAATACACGATTTGTGTCTGCGTTAAATGTATACAAAGTTAAAAGGTTAATATGTTCGCTAAAGATTTTAAGTATATCTTTAATTTTCTAATTTTAAAATTCTCCTAAACAAAAATAAATTAAGATTCATATAATAAATATTTACTTATGTCAAATGTACATAGTAAGTAAATGTTTATACTTCTTGAAACAACAGAAACAGCAAGACTTCTTGAGTTACCTTAGAAAATCTATAAATATCTTGAGTATAGAACTACTTATTTATAGTACACCTCTTGTTAGATCTGCTCCTTCATTCAATGATCATTTGCTGTTAATATTTAGCATTAACAGACAATAATGATTGCCCATAATTCATTATAATATCTGGAATTTTCCGAAATAGAATTAAATAATTTAATTTGCATAAAACAAATTAATAAAACTTAAAGTAAAGTAAAGTAGAATTATAAAGCTGTATAAAGTAAGGACATATCCTTCCTAGTGTCCTCTGAATTCAAAAATATTATTGATAATAATAATTTTTATTCCAACAAAAGGTATATATGTGTTTGTTGAACCATTGAGTTGTCAAGTTCATTGTTTGTAAATATGTATCTACTAATGATTAGATTAAGTTACCAAAGTTTATGTTTACTACTATTGACAGCCTCTACAAAATATATTTCTTATTAAAAATATTATTGTTTCATGTGGTCCACTTGATTCAAAACTTTAGTCAGATCCTAAGAAAATTTATCAAATAAAGGATTACTTGGCTGATGCTAATGACCAGGAATTGATTTCTTGTCAAATAAGTGACCGGGTTGGGGTGTGGGAAGTTATTTGTTGGATTATTAAGAAGTCATTTTATATTAGTGGTCCATCACATTTATTTAGGACAATAGCTTTAGTTTTCTATATTAAAGCTCTTAAGTGATTTCGTTATACATTTAAATGTCTATTATTTTACCAAAATTGCATTAAAAAATAGTAAAACCTAAAATCTAAGACTCCATTAGAGGGGTAGACTGAAGACGGTATTTATACATGGGAAGAAGGGTCCAAATAAAAGGATACTAAGAGGTACATACACGTATGTATTAGACAACACATGACATCTTCAGATAATCTTATTTGAAAAAATTAATATCTACATAAAGGATAATATAAGTTAAATTAAACTGAATATCTATTCCTTAAACACACACTTAGGTACTACATGTCTAAACATGACATTAAGAAAGATAAAGATATTTAGAGATAACAAACTATTGTTTTCTTATAATTTCTACTAGGTGTCTTCAGGGGTAATTAAGTTATGTTAAAATTCTTCAAACAGGTTATATTTCATCCCTTGTTTAAGATATTCTCAAACCTTATTGAATTCCCTGCTGTTCCTCCCATAATTTAATGTTAATTGGTACTACTTCTTTACTGTAAGTAAAGTTGTCAAACAAATAATACAGTCAAACCTAGGAACAGCCTGAAGCTGAGTCCTCGAGCTCTAGCAACTGACTCTATTGTTTTCTTAATTTATATGAAGTATATGGATAATATACTTTATAAAATAATACAAATAAATGACAGGCTTGCAATTGGGCTTATAGTCTCTCGGCAGTAGTTTTTATTTGTGTTTATGTAAGTCTCTCTGTTAAAACCTTTTTGTTTTTTAATCCTTACCCCAGTCTCAAGTCCAACCATTGTTATAAACTTAACTCCATTACTTTTAATAATAGAATAAATTAAATTTATTAATTAAGTAAAAGAGGCAAATCAATTAACAACTGAAATTTCAGTTGTTCAAATATAGTGTGGGGAAGTTATTAATTTTAGAAAAAGCAAACAACTTTTATATGGTGCTGCTTTGTAAAGAGTTTATCGTAAACGGCACTAAATTTTCTATGTCTGCACTTTACTTTTAATTATGTAAAATATCATAACCCNCTTACATTATACATACAACAATACAAATGCCTCTTACATTATACATACAACAATACAAATGCCTCTTACATTATACATACAACAATACAAATGCCTCTTACATTATACATACAACAATACAAATGCCTCTTACATTATACATACAACAATACAAATGCCTCTTACATTATACATACAACAATACAAATGCCTCTTACATTATACATACAACAATACAAATGCCTCTTACATTATACATACAACAATACAAATGCCTCTTACATTATACATACAACAATACAAATGCCTCTTACATTATACATACAACAATACAAATGCCTCTTACATTATACATACAACAATACAAATGCCTCTTACATTATACATACAACAATACAAATGCCTCTTACATTATACATACAACAATACAAATGCCTCTTACATTATACATACAACAATACAAATGCCTCTTACATTATACATACAACAATACAAATGCCTCTTACATTATACATACAACAATACAAATGCCTCTTACATTATACATACAACAATACAAATGCCTCTTACATTATACATACAACAATACAAATGCCTCTTACATTATACATACAACAATACAAATGCCTCTTACATACCAAGCTATGTCCCGCAACTGAACTTATTCCACATATTCTTTAAAGCCACCCAAAAGACTATCTTATACACAAAATTCTAGTTTGATGTTAGTCAGACACTTTTTTGCACGTTATCTCCTGGATTATCACTCAAAAGTATTTAAATGATTCCTTTCCTTTTTTATTTTAATTATATATAGACAGTTCGAACGATAGTTAAAAAAACTGCATGCTTAATTTTATTTAGTTTAATATCCACTTAATAAATTTATTTCATGAGAGGTTTCAATTTATTTCATGATGGTTAATAAATTTATTTCATGAGGGGTTTTGTAGGTCTTCAAAGATTAGTTTATTTAGGTGCTAATGACGCGTATAATTCTTGTCTTATTTTTATTAAACTTATTAGCAAGACTAGATTTAGTCATTTAAACAATATATGTTTTAAAAAAAAATTATGTGAATAGTGTAAAAAGAAATCTGGTAAGAATATAAGTGGAATTGTGGAATAATCGGAGCGGAGAACTAGCAAGTTCGGTCGAGTACGAAACTAAAATAGATCCCTCGCGGGGTGTGAGAAAAGAATGAGAGATTCGGCCAGCAAGATAGAGTGAGTTGAGATACAAGGCTTGGAGACTTGAGTGTAAAAGAGTTGAAAATATACACGAGTGAAAGAGATTTAAATGCCAGTGGCCCTGTTCGACTCAACCTCATGCCAAATATTTAACTCGTCATATGAGTGTCCTCTTTCAGACACACGGCTACCTTACAAATTTATTAATAAAGAGTTCCACGGAAAATCTGAATAAAAAAAAGGGAAAACCCCATAAGATTATGGTTTAAAATTCATGGGGAAAATGTACATTTTACACCTTTTTATTTTTGATTTTGCTTCCGAGCTTACCGAAGGTAACGGAAGCTATGTGAACGTTCTGAAGGTCGAAAATATTTTATGTTTCCAATTTCTAATATTCCAAGACAGAAATCCGTTTCAGAGACATCCGGGAACATTTTTGGTTCCGTCTGTCTGTCGGTCTGTCGCCCAATTTTTGCAAACCAACATATCTTAAAAACTACTCGTCCGATTTTAATGAATCGTGAATGATAGGCCATAATTAGCTCATTGTTGGCCCCATATAAGTTTCAACCTTCTTGTTTCTCTTCAAAATGCGCACAACCATACATTTATTTTCACCTCTATATTTTCAAAAGTATACTCACCTGATTTATATAAAATTTGAACTGTTTGTCATAAGTAGCCCACAGATTAATTTTAACTGTCTGCGCTCTTTTTGCAAAATGGATACATTGATTCATATATAAAAAAACAAAATAATTTTGGATGTTTTAAAAAACGGGGAAAATTAAATAAATTGGTTATAAAAGCATAAAATCATATTGCTAAGATAATCAGAAGGGTATCTTATCATAACAGTTTTGTTATCATATAAGTTATGCAGATACCAAACAAACATGGCTGTCAATTGCAAACGATTATGCGGACGTCTTTTTGCTGTTTTTTTTTTTTTTTTTTTTGCTTTTTTTATTTAAATATCTTATTCTTAAGAAATGTTTAACAATTTTTTTTTTTTTATCAAAGGCAATGCTTTTTTAACAAAAGGCAATTTAAAAATTTTTAACAAAGGCAATGCTTTTTAATTTTCTTCCCCGTCAGCAAAGATCCCTTTCTTTTATTCACATGTATCACACCAACATCATCAAACATGATGTGGATCATCATGTTAAATCCCTCAATCTTGAGGGATTTAAAATTTTGAAAACGATTTCGCTGAGATTCTTTCCCATTCGGAAGACGATGCGTTTAATTATGTACTGCAAAGCAATGGCTACATGACAGTTAAACAAAAATCCATCATGATTACAGAAGAAATGTTCAATATACGTACTCTTTCAGACGAAAAAAATCATTTAAAATGATGTAATTACCTATATCTAGTGGAAGATTAATGAAGAGAAATGTCCTAACTATGATAACAAATAAGAGATCAATTCACGTACCAAAATAAAAAGAAGACACATATAAGTTAAAGGTCAGTTACGTCAATAAAAATTTTAGTTTCAATAATATTTTAATTTTACAAAGAACAAAAAGCAGATAATGCATGCAATTTTAATTATAAAAATAGAGGCTTCAATGTTTATAATTTACCTGTCTGAATTTATTAAAACATATACCTACTGAAAAGAGACCCTGTTATCCGAACATTTTTGACAATTACCGCTATTATTATGTTATAAAGGAGGTATCATTAAAAATGTATAAGCTTGGCTATTATCATTAAATGAGGCCATAAATTAAATTATTATTGGTAGAATAAACCTAGTTTTTTTAAAAAAGTATAATTTTAAGATGCATGCTCTATAATGAGGTCATAAGGAAATATAAATAGAATAACTGTTGGGATTCAAGCCCCGCTTCTTCTCTACCGCCCACACTGGGCTATTTTAAATCTATAAAATATATGTATTATATCACCTTATTAACTCCCTTATGAATTTACACTATTAAAAAAAAATGGTTTTCTTTTAAAGTATCAGATAACTAATACTTTTAAAAAAAAGTATAAGAAATGAAATAAATAAAATATTAACTTAATTGACCTGACAAAATAATCCATTGCAACATAAATTGATGTTGAATCGACTGATTTCTTTTAGTATTAATGAAGTTTTAATAATTAACTCAAACTAGTAAAATTTGATAACAAAATTTGCTTAACATTTCATAAGAGACACAATTTATATAAATTATATTTTTAGGGCAAATATTGACGAAGTTAAAGTCAAAACATACATTCAATAATAATAATAATAATAAATAATAATAATGATGTCCTATCTATTAAACGTTGTGGCATAGTTCTGATATTCCGAAATTATTTTTGTTTTTTAAAAGACATCTGTTAACGTAATTCTACAATATATATATACTAAGAATATCCTATTTATTTAATATCCATCCTTAACACGTTATCCACTCCTACTTTACTCTTATTTATTTTTAAATAAAAAATTGTAAAAATACATTTTCAAAAACAAGCTTTTATCTTGGGTCATCCGCCAAATTAGATTTTGAATGAAGGGCATTTTATTTTTCGTATTATTCTCAGTAAACCGCCCTTTCATTTGATACCCATATCATGGGTGTGCTTAAAAAAATGACTTGTCCGCCATATTGGATTTAGAATGATGTCTATCGTTAGCTAACCATGCATTGTCATCCAAACTGAACGTGTATTCAAAATTTCAATTTCAATCGGTTGAATATAACTGCTTAAAAATTTAGTTGCAAGATTTTACCTGAACTACATAATATATACATTGCAAGTTAAAAGCTTGTAAAAAATTATATGGTCTGCCAATTTGTGTGGCACTTTGCTTCCTGACGCCCTATTATTGAACGAATGGTAACATATTATTCAGATTTGTTTCAATTAACATTTATGTTTATCCAATATTAAATGTGCGCCATCTGTAGGCTACTTTCGACAAACCATCCAAAATGTTGCATATAAAATGTCCACAAAATCCTAAATTAATATCCGAGATCTCGAGTTTGATGTATAAACATTTTAAAATAATCTATACAAATGTCACATCTAATCACAAATTTCTTTAAAATCAGATAAGTACTATTAAATATTCTTTTAAATATTGATTTTAGTAAATATTTCCTGTATCTGAAATGCATTTGTACCTATGAATTCTTGAATATGGAGACATAAAAGAATTGAATTTGTCAGAATGATGACAAGGAAGAAGAATGATGACAAGTTACGTTCGGTAACTCGGAAGCAAAATGTCCGACTTGTAAGATCAAAACAAGATTTTATATGTATATGTGTCCATTTAATCATTGGATGAATGATAAATGTTCACGGCCTCCCACGCAATATTTAAACAAAATAACAAAAATATATTTAAGATAAATAATATATGGTGGGCCTTCCAAAGGGCTGATTCAATAATATATTTTATGGGGTCACCCCCTACTGATGTAGGGGTGTGTCCCTATATCAGATGTTAAAAACCGTAATTAGCTTCTATGATGGGTTTATTAAAATGTATGTAACAATTATAAAGAAGTAAATTCAAATTTACATTTTCAGTTAAAATAAAAAAGGATTTTATTATTGCCTAAAGATATGTTTTAAAGGTTATGTAAAATCCCGTGATGATATAATATATTAGTGAGTTTCCTTTAATGTATCTTCTTCTAAACCTGATATAGTCTACACATAAAACTATAAATTCGAAGATTTATGAAGTTAATGATTAGCCGGTGTGATAGATGCGAGGGAATTCTTAAATCAGAAGAATTTATCGGTCCAGTTAGCTCCCGTTGCGTTGGTGAAAAATGGACTGGACAGGGTGCACGTGGTGGCTATAGCAAGAGTGTTTATAGCTTAGAACTCTATAAGATAAAGCCGCGTTTAGTTTATACATAAGAGAAGAGATAGGAATCCCTCCGAGTGGCGGAAGAATGCGGGTGGGAGTTGGATAGACGAGGGTGGTGACAAAAATAATCTACCAGACTTTTACATCGGAATACGAAACCTCAGCCAATAATTTCCAGGGAAAAGTAGGAAATGTTAATACATTATGAGGGTTGGAATAGATATAAATCGAAATATCACGAGATTCTCGTTTAAGGTGATTCGTCGTGCATATAAAATGTCCACAAAATCCTAAATTAATATCCGAGATCTCGAGTTTGATGTATAAACATTTTAAAATAATCTATACAAATGTCACATCTAATCACATTTAATTTTCTATTTTAGAATTTTTGAATAGAACAGCTTCTGCTAACCATTCAATTTTGGTCTACTCGTAATCTGGTGGGATTCATCACTACGAATTAATATCTAATAATGATATAAGATCCACGTATGATACTCGTTATATAAAGTAATTGTATAGCTCCAAGCTAATTATTAAGGAAGAAGGAATTAGTTTTTCAAGTTTTGAGTCAGGGCGAAAATTTATCGAGAAACATTTTATTGTTGAGAAACAATTAAGTTATAAGATCTTACATTATACTCTTACAAAATATGTCATCTATTAATCTCTGCTGTGATAATAGGATTGAAAAATTAGGAACTTCCATATGCAACTGGAAGTTCCTAGTACTTAAATGCAATTAAGAAATTAAATCGGAATAACATTAGGATAGACGTTTAACATGAATAATATTGGATCAGTTTTCCATAGTTGAGAATTCCGCCCTAAGCAAAGAAACATTTTACTTCAACATCATAATAATACATTACGCGTCTATCATTGTAAAACTCGATATACAGTTACTATAATTAAACAAAGAGCAAATTAGTTTTGATAAATGTGAACAAACACGTTAATTGTGCGTTAAGATAAAGAATTCTTCTTTCTCCGTCCTAGTGGGGAAAGAAGAAGAATTATGAACGCGCATTCGCAATGAATGCAACTACGAAAAGAATCACTTTCTACGTATCTAAACATAAATTAAATGTTTATATTCCGCATCAATCGTAGATAATTTAAATTATGCTTCAGATGTTACTGATGGATATGTAAAATAGCTTATCCGTTTTGTAATAACCTTTGTTAAAAAAATAATGAAAAAACTAATGAATATTTGGCAGACCCCAATTTAAGTTACCTTGCGCCCTGGGCAAAGATCATGCAGACGCCCCTAATTTTTGGGCTTACCGAGGGGGAAGGGGTAGTTTTAGATGCGTCAAAGAGACGACGAAAAAAGAAGGTCGGCGATTTCGATTTCTTCCCTTATCACAAGATTTTGGCACCCCTCTAAAACCGGCAGCCTGGGCAAATGCCCAGGCCATGCTCACTGGTCAATCTGGGCCTGACATTGGGATGAGAATTATTATCAGCGAACAACAGAAAATAATAACTAGAGGTCATTAAGGTTTTTTTTAATTACAATATTTTTCTCTAAAGAATGTGAGGGAGGGGGTAGAACCAATTTAGAAAAATACTTTTTTGGAGATGTATCAAAATGACACATGCACTTGTGCATACAAGGTAACTGCTAAGAGTAAGTGAGGTGCATTGCTCCTACAAGATCTACAAGAATAAAATACTTGTTCCAAAGTGCCTTTGAGTCAAAACATTTACCAGTTCTTCAATTAATAGAACTAATGCTATTTTCTTCTCCGAATTCTTTTAAAGTGAATCGACCTATCTAATCGGAAAACTGTTTGCCTTTTGTGTTTTATTTTTCAGAAAATTGTATTAAACTCACCACAAATACTTTCGAAATGAAATTCACTTATTCCAGTTTGGTTTATTTCAATAAAATATTAATTACTTGTGCCACTGGAAACATTCCAAAAAAATTATGCATGATTTTTTTTTTTTTAAGATGACGTAATCAGGCGGCTATTCAAGATGCAAGCGTTTACATCTTGTATCTCTAAACATTAGTTAAAAATAAACGTATTTTGACTTTTTTTTTCTAGGAATTTCTTTACCACTGAATGTACAAATTTTAAGTTATGACGCAAAGTTTAAATTTTTGTCTAAAAATTATAACTTTAGTTCATTTCTTTTTAAGATAAAGACAAAGCATAAGTCGATAAAATCTGAATATTTTAATTGAATGTGAAGGATTTAAATTTAATAACATTAATATAGAACTTTAAACTTTTAATAGCTAACTTACAAGTAAATAGAGTCAATATACTATCTTGTAGCACACAAATATTTATTGTTTTTAGTAGAAATGTGCTAAAATCTAATGAATTATATAAACTTAACAATAAAAGGGATGTGGGACAACCCTAAAGAAACCGACATTGTAACCGCATTTGGTAATAAGAACGAAGCTGAAAAGAAAATATAACTGCAGTTTATTTCTCAAAGTATAAAAGAAAATGTGTTATACGCATTGGCTTCGAACACATTACTTAATAATTGGTATCATTATTTCATTGATTCGATCCTAATTTAAAAACATTAATAGTAAAAAAGGCATTTTTAAAAACAAGCTTTTATTCGTAAAAAAAGCTCAGTAAACCCTTTAATTTGATACCCATAGCATGGACGTGTTTAAAAAATAACTAGTCCGCCATCTTGAGCTGTTCACCAAATCCTATTTAGAATGACGTCACTTATCTAACCATACACAGTCATCCAAACTAAACGTGTATGCAAAATCCCAATTCAATCGCTGAGGATAACTGCTTTAAAATTCAGTTGCAAGATTTGATCTAAACATTCCTACAAACATTGCAAGTTAAATAACAGCTTGTAATAAAAAAAGTGAAAACTAGAATTTTTTACTTTTATGATTTTAGATTTTATTTAATCTTAGGATAACATTGAGTGCAAATTACATTTGTAATTCAATTATAAAGTGCACTTCAAAAGGTTTCTTTAACTGTTTGAAAATTTCCTTTATTAAACGTATTTAATTGACAATTTCTAAATTAGTGATTTTATTATTGTGAGTTACAGTCTATAAGATTAGAGTTGGCACAATCGAAGGCGGGAAACAACAAATGTGGAGGTAGTTTTGGGGTTATAAAAAGGGAAAATCGGTGTTGCCATGTTATATTTTTTTTTGTGGAACAGGGGTAGAGTAGAGCATTTTTTTTTTTCTGAAGTTGCATTAAACATGGGGGACCAATAAAATCGTTTCCCTCAAAATTTTCCCACCTTTTGATTGTGCCAACTCTAATCTTATAGACTGTAGTTTCACAGATATAATTCTAAAAATTAAAAATTGTATAATTTTAACTAACTAATATTACCAAAATTAAGAAAAAACTAAATCATCGTAATGCTACAGCATTCCAATATAATTGTAACCACTTATACTATTCTTATTTAGTTCATTATTCCGTCATTTAAATAGCTATAAATTTGTAAATTATAATCCAAATAGATAACTTTTTCTCTAGATTGTTTTAATTAATGTTCTAAAGTAAAGTCATTGTTCGTGTAATAATCTTAGAGAGGTTGGGTGAGAGTGAGGTCTCGCAGATAGTCAAGCCAAATATCTCAAGGACTGACTGGTTTAATTCTGGGTACTGCACACTGGGGCTCACTAAGATAGAAATAAAAAAAGCCTATTGTCTAGTCTAAAAGTATTTCAAGAATGTTCTGAATCAGTGGCGAAAATTCTGCTCAGATTTAATCTGCACTGTAACAATAAATAATCACAGTAATTTCACTGTACAGAACAATTTAATACATAAATTTATATAACTGCTGTAGCACATTTTATAGTTACTTAACTATCTCAATTGTGTTATTTTTAGTTATAGAAAAGTATTTAAAAGTTATTTTAAAAATTAATACATTTTTTCTAGTTTAATTGACGTTATTTGTTTAAGTATGTTTCCTTATTAAATTTGAAATCTTTAACCTTTCCAAAAATGCTATAGTTTTGAAAATTTTAAAATTATGCTCTCAGCTGAAATTAAATTAAATGAAAAACGCGTTATGACCTTGAAAATAATATATAATATAAAAAGAAGGAAATAATTTAACATTGGAGGTACAAGCTATTTAAAACCATGATCAACCATACAAGTGGTGCGTGGTGCAGCAAACTTGTAAATCGTGGAAGGGCCTGGAAAATACGTAATTAATCAGTGTTGCCTATAGAAGATAAAAGATTAGCTTGATCAAACATATATGTCGTACACCAAACTTGTAACGGCCTAGAAAAAAATTCCAATTTAGAAATTGTCAATTAAATACGTTTAATAAAGGAGATTTCAAACAGTTAAGAAAACTTTTGAAGTGCACTTTATAATTGAAGTTGACAAATTTAATTTGCACTCAATTTTATCCTAAGATTAAATATTGACTAGAAAATTAAGAAAAAAATCAATGTTGCCTTGGTCTTTGGTGTATTTGGTAATATTTGAAGTATCAGAGCAATCATTCCCAGAAGGAAGTTCTAGTGTTTAAAACAATCCTTATGCCGCTGTTATCGTAAATAAAAATTTTGAGTGAGTTACTATTTCACCGATATTAAATTTGAAATATTTAACCCTTCCAATAATGATATAGTTTGGGAAATTTAGTAATTAACGTTGTTTGTTTGTGTATAGTTTTAGAAATTTTAAAATTATGCTCACAGCTGAAATTAAATAAAATTAAAAACGCTTTATATGACCTTGAAAATAATATATAATATAAAAAGAAGGAAGGAATTTAACATTGGAGGAACAATCAACCATACAAGTAGTGCAGCAAACTTGTAATTCGTGTAAGGGCCCGGAAAATACGTAATTAATCAGTTTTGCCTAAGAAGATGAAGGATTAACTTGATCAAACATATATGTCGTACACCGAACTTGTAAAACGTGGAACGATCTGGCAAAATCGCAATTAAGAAAAAAATCAATGTTGCCTAAACATGATGAAATATTCATTGGTGTATTTGTTAATATTTGAAGTATCAGTGCTATCATTCTCAGAAGGAAATGAAGTGTTTAAAACAACCCTTATGTCGCTGTCATCGTAAATAAAAACTTTGAGTGAGGAAGTACTCTTTCACCGATATTTACTTGAACTACAAATTAAAATTATTCACAATAAGTTGATTTTAAAAAAATTTGTTTAAATATACAAGCTTTTATTCGTATTCTTCTCATCATTCGTATCTATTCCTTTCATTTGATACCCATATCATGGGCGAGCTAAAAAAATAACTAGTCCGCCATCTTGGGCTGCCCGCTATATTGGATTTAGAATGACGTCACTTAGCTAACCATGCATTGTCATCTAAACTTAACGTGTATGCAAAATTTCATTTCAATCGGTTGAGGATAACTGCTTCAAAATTCAGTTGCAAGATTTGACCCAAACATACAGACATATACATATACATACATACAAACATTGAAAGTTAAATAAAAGTAGTAATAAAAAGCATAAGTACTAATTAGATTTGTATTCGGTTTAACAATAATAAGAGAACAAAAGATCAAGCTGATGCTCTATCAAACAATGTAGACATTAGAGTCAAAATATCTCACATCTCTGGAAATCGAACTTGATATTGTGTTTGAACTTTTGCTTGAAAATGGTTTGTTATACACCTTGACCATATTTATTTCCTGCCTTCTCTATTTGTCACTAATTCTATTTTAGCTTTTATCTAATTAGCTATCTAGCTTAATTTAACATTTATTTTATTATTAAATATTTTACAACACAACTAAATATATTTATATAGTCACTAATCTTTATTGAATACATATATATTCTAATTTTGATTCCTTTAAAAGATAATACTGAATTATAAAACATTTTATTAATGTCTAATATGTATATTGTTATAATTTAGATAGAACGCGAGAAGGCTGATTTGTCTGTGCAAGTCATGTCCCTTCACGAGAGATTGGAGGAAGCTGAGGGAGGTGCTGAAAGTCAGGTAATTTTATTTATACTTCCTAAAATTAAAATTGATGAGTTTTTACATTCTTTGTATCCATTGATAATCTTTTGGTGTAAGTTTCATTACAATATTAATTGTTAATGATTTTAATCCATTCATGAAAAAAAAATGTAAATAAAAACACACTTGTACATATGGTGTACCTTCAAACACTTACTGTAGTAAATTGGCTTGGTCAAAATAAAACTGCATGTAACGAAGTTTGTGATTCGAGACTCGTCTGAGCGAAAGATTTTTTATAGGTAAATTCCAGCTTAAGACGGCAGTTGATTTACTTGTAAAAAATCTTTCTCTTGACGTGTCTCGATCCACCAACCTCTGATTCAGCAGGCATAAGTGCTAACCTCGGAGGTAGATGATTTTTCAATACAAGCGAAATAGTATAAATATATATAATAATAATATGATCTATATAAATGTTGTTTTCCTGATTTTTCTTCATTATTCACGATTTTATATCATAAAATGTTATGACAATATTTTATTTCGTTTCCAAATGCAATGAGACCAAAGCATAAAATCAACTACATATTTCTAGAGCTTAAGTTTCACTTCTAATGCGTGTGTCTCACACATTTGTTTTTTTAACGAAGTTAAATATCATTCAAACAACTTTATTTATTTCGCTAAACAGAATTAATTAATACCTATACATTATAAGTAACTTTATTCAAGTACTGTTTACTGTATTACTTATTTAAAATGGTAAAAATCATCAATTTAATGTATATTTCTATCCTTGCATTTATTTATTATTTGTTTATTGATAAACAAACTAAAGCAGCCCCTACACGAACAAGCCGCTTGATGATTGATAGTCTAGGAACGCGTTTGATGCTTGAGTCAAGTGCTTGGTAGTCTAGAGCAATTTTGATCGCAAGCATTCCGTTAATCACCGGCTCGACACCCCAAATCCTAATTCGAAACCCTGGTATCTACACAATAATGATTTATTACAGTCCAGGAGGAGTTCACTTGTCGAAAACTCCACTACAAATGAGTGTTGATGAAAAGATTGATGGGATGCTTGATGCGCCCCAAGGCGGCTTAAAGGCCGTGTCAATCTGCTTGACGCGATGTTTTGATCAAGCGGCTTGATCATGTAGGGGCTGCTTAACAACCATTTGTGAAGTCACTTAATTTTTATTTGATACATTTAATAATTGAGAACCCTTACTGAACATGAAAGTGCATGTAAATATATGTTCTATGAGAAACTTCGGCCGAAATTAATCGAAATGTTGTTGAAACAGGCACTGTTAATCAAAATAGGAATGTAGTTGATACAGAACTTTAGTGATCTAAGTCCGTTCTAATTTAACGTTGTTCGTGATTGATTCAAACTTCAATTTGTTTGTTGACTCATTGTTTAGATATTACATAATCTATCTACTCCATATTTTACTTTACTCTCTCATATCTATGAGTTCTTTTGTTTGCAGTTTGAAATGAACAAGAAGCGCGACACGGAACTGTTGAAACTCCGCAAACTTCTTGAAGACGTCCACCTCGAGTCTGAAGAGACTGCCCAGCTCCTCCGCAAGAAGCACCAGGAAGTCGTCGTTGACTACCAAGAGCAGCTTGATCAGATCTCAAAGGCTAAAACTAGGTTAGATGACAAACAATTGATTTATATGCTTTACTATTAAAATGTTGTAAAATTTTCTGATTTACTACTATTAACTTTTATAATTGAAACAGATTTTTATAGTTAATAAGGATAATAATTAGTATCTCTCAAGAGATTAAAAGAGACGTAAAAATCAGAGCTTTACTCTACCAACACAGTTTGCTCCTGCTAACTAAACTTAATTTTCATAACGTTGACCGATATCTTCTGGTTAAGTTAAAAAAAAAAAAAGTTGTAGAGATGGTGTTTCTTTGGTAATTTGTATTTAATCAAGCTAAAAGTATATACAGTTGGGATAACTTACGGGATGTAAGTTCATTGCTTCCCCGACTGTCATTCTTTTAACCAATGATTTTATGCATTAGAATTACATTTCAGGATCCAGTTCAGGTGTTTCTATGCAACTCAATCCAGATGCGATCCCAGAATTTAGTGTATCGTATCGGGATCGATATCGCATTTAATCCGTATAGAATCTAGGTTTCCATAAACACTTTGCATCCAAAAACTGTATTCAACCCGTATTCAATCAGTATTTAAACATCATGGAAACGTAGTAAATATAATCTC
>KZ651078.1:190290-212913 GCA_001010745.2 Gerris buenoi | reverse complement strand
TTTTTTTCAACTCGCCCGGCATGATATAATAAACATTATTTTTAGCATATTTCAAGCTAAAATAAGATAAAACACAACAAACATATTACAATAAACTAAACTGACTATCAATAATTATAATTTAATAAAAAAATTAAATTAAAAAACCGAAGGCAAATAATTTTAGAGTTATGACGTCACAAATTAAAAAAATGAATTTTTAGAACGCAGATAAGATACACAACCAAAGTTGTCTTCAATGTTATCAGTGAGCCTCCTTCTATATATAGTATTATTCTAAGGGTTTTTAGCTGTCTTTCTGTCTGTCTGTGTCGCGTTTAATTCCCACAATTTCTCAAGCTTGAGAGTTAAAACTGATTTAAAAATCAGTCCTTAAATTTTGCTGTGTTGTCCGCAAAATCATAAATTTGTGACGTCACTACGCCATTTTGCTGAGTCAACAAAAAATTCAAAAATTCGTACAAAGTCGAAAGTTTTTCCAATTGCGCAAAAATTTGCCCTAATTATACCTCTTTATAAACATTTCCAACGAATTTCGTTCTGATCATCAGTCTCCATTTTGAAAATATCGACTTTTGAATTTTGAAACTTAATCCCTACATAATTTATGAGCTATTTCGCCGATTGAGCTGAAGTTCGCTCTAACGATACCTTTTCATGAGATAAATAAGTCCTCCATATTTTACCTTCATATCTGCCGCCATTTTGAAAAATATTGTTATAGGGAGTTGTTATTTTTTATTATAGGGCAAGTGTTTTGTTTACATTTTTAAATACCTGACTATAACAGACCTCATTATACAGATACAGGGGACTTAACTTTTAACGGACAAACAAAATTTTAATTCACATATAAAAAAAAAAAATCTGTTGTCATTTATATAGGTTTATGTTTAGTAAGAAAATGTTCCGAGATGCCCTGCGTCCGATTTTTTTCAATTTTTTATTATCATAAAATACTATCATAATCCTAAATATACTTCAAACAACCAACATTGGTCAAATATGTTGGATAATAATAGTCAGCTGAATTGCAAACATGTTGTTAGGATGTGCATACTATTTTGAAATCACGAAATGAAGAGTAAAAATCACATAAATTAAAAGTAACTTACTTGATATAATGATTATTAATTTCTTTCTTTATTATTTCAGAGCCGAAAAAGAGAGGGGACGTTTCCAACAGGAGGTGTACGAGCTTCTCGCTCAACTTGAATCTGCCAACAAGGAAAAAGTAATACATTTCTTCATTCAAAAATTACACTGTGTGATATAAATTACACTGTGGGTTATAAATAATTACACTGTGTTATATTATTGTACTTGTAAAGGAGGGTATATATGCGAACAAGCATTAATAAACTAGGACAAACAGACATAACCGAAGCAGAGAATACGTTTCGATTACGAGAGTTAATAACTAATACAAAAAAAATCCATCAAATTAATAGTAACAAATTAAAAAAATAATAAAAAACATAAATAAAAATTAATTAATCACAATGCTCAACATTCAATTAATTATTTAACAAATTTACTTGCCGACGAATCACACATTCATGAGCACATTAATCACATTCTTATGAGCTAGAATAATCATATAGTGTTAAACTCATTCGAACTCATTTTTTATGTTTGTGTTTGTTCGGGCTTATCGATTAGGTGTGTAGTGTGAAGAATAATTAAGAAGATTTTTATCATTATTCAAAAAATTAACCTTCGTTAATTTGCTTGTTTTACGTGTGTGTATACTGTACTATACAACATCTTAACTTATCAGAGAATGAATATAATAAAAGGCAATCCTCTAAGATATTATTATCGAAATAAATCATAATTTTATCGAAAATTTGATGTGAAATATGAAATACAACTTAATAATATTGTTAATTTAATTTGAAACATCAATCAAAACAGTCCAAAATCGAAACGACCAATAGCTCAGCAGTATAGGATATGCTACTAAATAGTTTTTTAAAGACTTTTATACAAACAAAAAATAACAATTTCCAATCCATTTTATATTATCTATGTATTTGTTTTTGTTTATTCTACTTTGAATAAAAAAATCTTTCAGTTAATTAGATGTAGAAATGATTAATTTCATTAATATACAATGGAGATTTATTTTTTTGCGTATTAAGTGCAACTAGTTTATTTTTATTTAAGTACATACATACTACATACATGATGACTACATCATAATGAATTAAGTAAATAGAATTCCAGGGATCCCTATGACATTAACTGTTAATAATAACGTAGTAGGTTAATATTAATTCCCATATTTACACAGTTTCACATTAAATAAATAATGATCTTGTAAGAGAATTACCGCAATATGTTGTCAATTTTAAAAGAGCGAATATGTGTATGTTTTAGCAATTAATAAAAATAAAATGCCAAATCTCCTTTTCAATTCAGTTTCAGCATTATTCAATAAAAAAAAGTTTTATAAATAAATTAAAATATTTGATGTGTGATGTATATTCGTACTTTTTTGCCCTGAATTAATTCATAAATGTTATTTATTTAGATCCTCAGTTCCAAGCACGTTGAAAAGCTAGAGATCTCAATCCACGAACTCAACGTTAAAATTGAAGAACTGAACCGCACAATCATTGACATCACATCACACAAAACTAGACTGTCACAGGTAAAGTTTGATTTCTTTCCATATTATGATTATCAACCGTTAGTTTGTTATTTGTAAAGAAATTAGATAAGTATATTATAATCTAATAACATACTATTTGTGTAAATGATTGCAGGAGAACATCGAAATGACCAAAGAAGTTCAAGATCTCAAAGTCAACATTGAAAATGTTACCTACCTGAAAAGCCAGGTTATTACCCAGCTGGAAGATGCCAGGCGTCGCCTTGAAGAAGATGACAGGGTAAATAATATATAACTTAAATAAATAGTTGTATTATGATTATAGATGATTGATGGAAAAACTTAGTGAAAGCCCAGATGTATTATTGGTATGGTGTGCTCTAGAACAGCGGTTCCCAAACTGTGGTACGCGGGATCGCATCCAGTGGTACGCGCCACATAAATATTTGCGGTTGTTAGGAGTGAATTCATCCCTAATATACCTTAAGAGCAAGTATAAAACAGACTGTCCTGCATTGAGGATGATTTGTGTTTAAAACTCCATCAAACCAGACAATGTTAGTTTGAGCCAATTGTTGCAAGCACATTTATCCCATTAACCTCCCTAACCCTAACAACATTGTTTTCGTTCGTCAGGACGATCACATATTTTTTGTTACCTTTGGTAAGCTCAAAAGCAATAATGATAGTCCCCTGGTCTGGTACAACTTATATTTAAAAAAGCTATATTGCAGTAAAAATAATGTGATATGCCTACCCTTTTTACTTTCTCATATAAAAAGAAAGTATTGTGATGGCGCAAAAATTTGATTTTTTATGGATTTACACGTTTTGAGGTTCCCTGAGTCCAAAAAAGTGGTTTCTAAAAGATGTCTGTCGTCTGTGCAGACACCTCGAGCCTAAACTGGACCGATTTTGATGAAATTTAGCATACATGTTCAGAAAAATCATAACCTGAGGCGAAATCGATAATTTAATTGTACCTCTTAATTTGGGGGCGCTGCCCCCCGAAAACTCTCACGAAAACAATTCCGACGATTTAGATTAAAAAAAATTCCTATCTTCCCCGCCCAAGAGAAGTCATTTTTATGATACATTATGATGAAATGTTCAATAATTATTAAATGTACTTATGAAAACTTATAAATGGACAGCAGTGGTCTAAGTAATTATAAGCTCTTATATGAGAAAGTTTGTCTGAGTTATCTCGGACCGATTTTTGTATTAATAGCCCAACGTTTTTGAATTTTAAAACTCGAAATTTTTAAGGGGTAGGCCCCAGGACCCCCTTTCTTTCGTAAAAACGCCCTGCTTGTTCCTGTAAAAACATCAATGGTACATGAAAAAGTCAAGACATATTTAGTGGTATGCCACCAAAAAAGTTTGGGAACCCCTGCTCTAGAAGTTTTGCAGGCCACAGGCTGTTGCGCAAAGGAGTTAGTTTGTTGGTACTCCAGAATATATTAATAATACATTTTAAGTTTGGTTAACGTTTATTCGATAAAGTAAATCTTTGTAAAATATATTTACGGAATGCAAAAGAATACTACATGAATCTTCAAAAATGAGGACATGCCATGCTTAAAGATGGTTCTCTTTAGAGTCAAATATACGATGAATTTTTCATCTTGTACTATGTTATCGTACCATTTTTGAAATGGTTTTAAAAAAGTGTACTTCAGAAGATTCAAAGATTCCAACTTTAGGTAGAGGAATCTTGTAATAACTTAAATTGAACTAAATTACAGAAAAAAATGTAACAAGTAGTAGATACGCATGTGCTCAAATGTACTCTATTTTGCTCAATAGTATTAATTGCTTTTGTTTCTTATAAACATATATACAAACGTATAAGTTTTCATACATGTTGTCTATGTATCACATGTCCACTTATTCATTTCAGAGGAGGGCCACTCTTGAGTCACAGCTTCACCAGATTGAAATCGAGTTGGAATCCGTCCGTGTCCAGCTTGAAGAAGAAGGTGAAGCCAGGCTTGATATGGAGAGGCAACTTGTCAAGGCTAACTCCGATGCCGCCCAGTGGAGGAGCAAGTACGAAACTGAGGCTGCCGCCCGCGTTGAGGAAGTCGAAGAAATCAGGTTTGTAGCACGTGCTTTGTTTGCATTACATGATTAACCGGCTATAGGCATAATAAAAAGAAAGTATTGATCAACTTTACACTTTATAACTTCGAACAAATTGCGCAATCAAAATGTAGCATTTCTAATCTGCAATGGATATGTGAAAACGTAACGGATGAAATCCAATATTAAGATATAAAATCTTCAATCTAGGTATAAAAATAAGGTGAAATAGAGAATCAAAACAATTATTCGCGACGGTGCACACTGAAAGCGAGCGTGAGCGAAAATGATAAGCTACGATTATTGCTTAATTTAGGATAATCTACCGCAATACTATTTAATTTGTCTTATTAATTATTAATTTCATTTGAATTACGTTAAAGATTAAAGTACATTTTTACTTAAATAGGTATATGAATATTTCGTTTGATATTGATTAAATATTAAATTTTCTAATTCAAATAAATTTTAGACGCAAGTACACCATCCGTATCCAGGAGCAGGAAGAGCACATCGAATCTCTTGTTGTTAAGCTTAACAACTTGGAGAAGCAGAAATCCAGGCTCCAGAGTGAAGTTGAGGTCCTCATCATTGACTTGGAAAAGGTACGGTGAATAAAAGAGCTTTATAACTCGGTATTGAGAGACGTGTAATTAAGTTCTAGGAAGTAAACAAAATAATTCATTAGCTGAATTAAGTACTTGCAATGAAATAAAAAAAAAAAAAAAATCATTCAGACTTATCTAAACGCGGTTTTTTTCATAAAATCTAGATCGTTATTACGGTACTATTCACTGTACACATAATTTAAATTAAATAATATTAGAGAAACAAGAGTTATTCCCAAAACTTGCTTGTCCTAACTAAAATGTTGTGTTGAGTCTTTATCTAGATTATTACTCTATACTTGTACTTGTACTGATTATTATTACCTATTACTGATTACTTATATTACTGATTACGCATTACGCACTAGTAGTTTGTGTTTCCAAATTCAACATTTGCGGGAGGTTTTATGGTAATTTTTGAGTTAACCACAAATGTACAAAATTATTTTGAAACTATTTAAGTAGATTGTGTAGACTTTTTTCCAATAATAAATATTAAAGCAGCACAAGCGTTGTAATGAATATACCGAAGCTAAACGAACATAAATATCTCGTGATTATATCAAAGGAAGCGTTAGCTGCATTTTTGTCAAAATCTTTAACCAAAAGAACGTGTTAGCTACTTTTTAGTCAAAATGGTTAACCAAAAGAAGGTGTTAGCTGCATTTTAGTCAAAATCGTTAGACAAAGGAACGTGTTATCTGCATTTTACTCAAATCGATTAACCAAAAGAATGCGTTAGTTGCATTTTATTGTTTATAAGTCGTTTATAAGTTATTCTATTATGTGTGAAACACTTTATACCTACATTCATAATAGAAATGTTTGATTTGCTTGTTTCAATAAAAATATTTTTATTTATTTATTCGTAGAACTATAAACAATGAATGTACGAGGAAAATTATAGATTTACTTTCTTTCAATTTCTAATTCTTTTTTCCCAAATTGCAGGCCAACAATACCGCTCGCGATCTGCAGAAGAGGGTTGAGCAGTTGGAAAGAGTCAATGTTGAAATTAAGACCCGTCTTGACGAGACCATCATTGCCTTCGAACAGAGCCAGAGGGATTTGAGGAACAAGCAGACTGAACTGCAGCGTGTCAACCATGAGCTCGACAAGACCAGGGAACACAAAGACGCCCTTGCCAGGGAGAACAAGAAACTTACAGGTATGGCAATCTGCTTTATGTTGCTCATTTGTTTGTTTAGATATAAATCGAATTGAATATGAGATTATTAGAATAAATTCATCGCAAGAACGATCTTAAGAATAACATATTTTGTTAGAGAATCGGGAACTTCTTACATTAATAAATTTAAATGGCTTGCATTATTGATCTAGGAATCGAAATAAAAGAATTGAGTGGTATAGCACATCTATACTATATAGTTATATGAATAAAAAAACTTTAGATTTAGATCCTCGACTGCGTTTTTCTCCAATGTGTGGTAGTGACTCATCATGAAAGAGGTGTAGTGTCGCTTGTACTCGTGAAGTCAATGTGTAGTGTAACTTGTACTCGTGAAGTCAATGTGTAGTGTCACCTTGTACCCGTGAAGTCAATGTGTAGTGTCACTTGTACTCGTGAAGTCAATGTGTAGTGTCACTTGTACTCGTGAAGTCAATGTGTAGTGTCACTTGTACTCGTGAAGTCAATATGTAGTGTCACTTGTACTCGTGAAGTCAATCCAGTAACCTCAAGATTATCTGAAGAAGGCTGCTTTAGAACACCCGAAACCGGTCAATTGTGTGTGAAGACGTTGTTTGGTTATTGAACTACACCTTTTTCATGATTTAGATTTAGGTAATACATATTTTTATACAAGTTCAGGGTCAGGGTTAGTGTGTCACTCCATAAGAATATTCGTAATTAAACTTCTAATTGGCTGAATATTGATTACTTACTTACTTATTACTTATACTGTTCCTCTTCTACCTATCGGAGCCGAATAATTATTTAATTAATGTCTTAGATTTACTTATTAATTGACTTTTTAAATTAATTAAAGTACCAATTTAGCAAAAGTTTAAGAGCGAAATTAACTGTAACTCCGTAGTGCAACAGCCTGTGGAGGCCTGCCAAAGGGTTTATCCAATGTAATGCATTGAATGACTCAGGGTTAGTGTGTCACTCCATAAGAATATTGGTAATTAAAATTTTAATTGGTCATATGATTACTTACTTTCTTATACCGTTCCTCTTCTGCCTATCGGTGCCGAATAATTATTTAATTAATATCATAGATTTACATATTATTATTTAATCAATTGCAGATGATCTTCACGATGCTCGCAACACGATGGCTGAAATGAACCGTCGCCTCCACGAGATGGAGCTCGAGCTCAGGCGTCTTGAGAACGAGAGGGAAGAACTCACAGCTGCCTACAAGGAAGCTGAAGCTGTGAGTAAAAATAGCATTTGAATTTTAATATTCAATCGAAATATTGATAATTTACTTTCTTCTTGTTTAATAATTCCAGGGTAGGAAGGCTGAAGAGGGAAGATCTCAGAGGTTGACCGCTGAGTTTGGAGCGTTTAGGCATGAAGCTGAGAAGAGGATCCAAGAGAAGGATGAAGAAATCGAAATCATCAGGTAACTTATAATTGTAATTTGGAATTCTTTGATAAGTTAATCATTTGAATTGGAGAAACATTTATAGCTAGGTTTCATGTAGAAAGAAGTTTTACCTATATTTTGGGGCGAAGAGCTTCCAAATTTAGAGCTAAAATTCATTTTTTGATATCATGTGAATTAAAATTATCTATAAGATCATTAAAGAATATAATTTGAGAATTGTTTGATCAAATAAGTCGGAACCGTATTCGAGAAATAATTGTTTTTTCAGGGTTTTTAGAGGTAGGCCCCAAATTTAGAACTTAAATAGATTTTTTAATTTATCTTAGTAAGTATGTCAAATTTTACTGACGTCGGCCCAGTAGTTTCTCTACTGGCCGTAGACTACTTCTTACTTCTCCACAGACTAGACTCAGACTTCTAAAAAATAAACGTAGTTAGTACTATATTTATAATGATGCTTGTTGTTTTGACAAGGAGTTGTTGTTTTTATACTTGTTGTTTTTATACTGCGCATATGAGAAAATAAAATACATATTTCGAAAAACAAGGAACCAAAACTCCTGTATAGCGGTACCAAATGAGATGGTAACCTAAAAGTTTGAAACATGTTATTTTTTTTTAAAAAAATCTTGTGTGTAATATAGATATATCCAAATCGAATTAAGAAAGTAAATAAATGTTTAAAAAAAATCAACACTAAGACACTTATAAATTACAATGATGTGATGTTTAGACGCTACATAGTATGTATTATATAGGGCAATGCATATGATAAAGAAAAAAAAATATGAGAAAGTAAAAACAAAGTGTAGAAAATAAAAGAAGAAAAAACAAAAAAACGACACCAGATACAATGAAATTCATGGAATTAAATAAAAAAACAAGATTAAATATCTGTAGTGTGAGTGAGTTATTTATAACTAACTTCTTTATTTGAAAACTGCAAAAAATTACAGGAAATACCTTGTTTCTTGTTTGTTTTTTTGTTTTTTTGTTTTTTTGGGGGGGAGGGTTAAATTAAACGTTCGCAGCCAAAAATGGTAGACTTTTTGGGAATGACGCAACTATACTTTTTTCCTTTGCCTCCCTGACAAAACACAGTATGTAATTAAAAAATGTTCAATAGTCTTAGTTGAATAGAATTTGTTTTTCGTTATTAGCTAAACCAGTTTTATTTTAATCAATATCTCGAAAACTAGATTTCCCCCCGGTAAAACGACATATATGGTTCGTATTTAAAGGGGCTAAAGTTTAAAATTTAATTTCACCAAAATCGTCAGAGAAAGATTTTTTCGCTCCTAAATTTGGAGCTAAAATTGATTTATTGATTCAGCCTCGGGGTGTGACATTTTTGAAAACGTATGCCAAATTTCATTAAAATCGACCCAGCAGTTAATACTCCACGCGAAAACACAGACCTACTGACGCACTTCTTTTAATCATTTTTATTTTTAGACTCAGAGGCCAGAGGAACATCTCAAAATCAAATTTTTGCAGTATCGTAATTTTTACATCACGTATGTGAGAAAGATTAAATCAAAGGAAAAGTACTTAAGGATAAAAAGGATTTTCTAAAGGCAAAAAAGGAAGATAAAACACCCTAAATAAATTTAAAAAATCAGTCCGAGAGAACTCACTCTTACTTTGCCATTATAATCTCTACTGCTACTATGAAAACTATAATAATACTATAAATATAAAGTTATGTATACTTTTACTAAACTAAACAAAGTTTAAATTCAACAATAAAGGTTTTCCAGTAAAGATCGATTTACGAACGATGTAATATTCAACATTTCGCGTCCGCTAAGGCAACTGTTTTCAGAGGTGTCTCGAAGTAACAGTTACGTTTGTAGTTGCTTCAGCCGTTGGTAAGGCCGTAATGCCGCATTGATTTCGATGTACACTATGAGTTCTGGAATCTAGATAATCTTGTATAAGTTAACCCGTAACTGGTGAGGTGTTTTTTTTTGTTACTTAACTGGTTGAGGTTGGGTTACAGATACCCAGAACTTTTCCCCCCTTTCAGCAAATATACTTGTTGGGATAAATAACAAATAGCTGCTTATACTATTAAAAGTAACTTTTATTTATAATCTAAAACAATTATTTGCACATAAAAACTAAATGGGGCCAACAAATCTAAGAAAAATAAAAAAAAATAATAATAATAATTTAAAGTACGATACAAAAATAATAAATTAAAGTACGATACAAAGTTCGTGATTGTTTAATTTAAATAATTTGAATATTTTAATTAAAATTTTGAGGAAATATTATTGTGTAAATACTAGTAAAACATTAAAAATTAAATGTTAGTTTGTAAAAAAATTGTTTGCTATACAAATTACATAGAAAAAATAGTAAGGTAACTGGTGAGGTTGGGTTAGGAATTCCCTGAATTTCTGGAAATAGCCCAAAAAAAAACAAAAAAATTCAATTCAATTTATAAACTGAATTTATAAAAAACTGAATTATTCAATTTATAAAAGATACATAATATGTACTTCAGCAACAAATCCCGACCACTAAATTATTTGAAGAAAGGTGGACCAGGCAACTAAATGGAACAACAAATCAATGTTCCTCTATAATTTCTCCTTTAGAAGAGAAATTATAGGAGAACAATTCCACTTTGGTGGAATTGCACCCCTGACATAAATTAAAATAATTTGAAACTGTATAAATTAAAATGTAACGTTCTGTAAAATAATAACATTTTACTGAAGTTTTACAATTTATGTAAAACATTAAGGTCAGGATAGACCCTTCCTAATTTAGGATACAAAGTTTCATTTGAAAACAAATACCAACAAAAGAACATTTTAGGTTTTAAATGGTAGAATTTTATATTTTAAGAAATAAAACTTATATTAAATCTTAAAAAAAAAAATAAAGTTTGCTCTATCAAATTGACCAGATACGATTTTTAATTAAAATATTTATTTTGATCGATTAAATTAATCGCATGATATTTTCAAGAATGTGCTCAATAACTTTTCACGTTTTTATCCATCGCTTAAGTTTTCAAGTATAACATAAAATATTATTCACATATTTTTAAATGATTTAAGTCACGATAACTAGCCATGAAATGCGTCCTGTTTCAAAATTTGTATACATTTGATATCATTTATCCAAGTTTATTATTTATGGCTATCAAAATTTTATATTATTTGTCTAAGATTTTAAACTTAGGTCATTTAAATATTTTAAAATCCGTTTTAAAAAAGAGACGTAGCAAGAACAAGAAAATACTCACTCGCATTTATTTAAATACTAGTTGATTACCCGTGTTCCGCTACGGAAGAACATATTTAATTTAGAAGTAATAACTTAAAAGTTATCATTGAAGTAAATGACATTCTAATGTATATACTCGTGTATTATATTTGTCAATATGGTTAAGGAATATCCCACTAAAAATACAATTTTGTGGTGAAGTTTTAAACAAAGATAGTTTTTGGGGAATGTATAAAAATACAGTTCGATTTTTTAATTTATTACGGAATTTTAATAAAAAATTAGGCTGGAAATAAAAGATTATGGATTTATCATTAACGGTTGTGTACTTCATTATAAATAACATTTGTTGTTTTAGCTCGGGCTCAAGGATTATTAGCATATCCACATGAACTATTAATTTATAGTTCATGTAAATAAACAAAACCCAAACCTTAACTATTTATAGTTAAGGTTTAGACGAAAAACGAAATAATTCACAAAAAAAGAAAACTGTTATAATTCATCACATTGACAGACTTCATTATAACATCTAGAACTCATAACTTAAGTAGAAAATTATCCTTAATAAACTAAAACATTATCTTAAATAAACTATAACATTAACTTAATATAGTTTTTTTAACCTATTCAAAAATATATCATCCTACTGTAATAATAATAATAATAATATGATAATAAACACAATTAAATAAATAGCTAAAAAAAAAATTGTACCTTAATAGATGTCGGTAGTTTAAGAAAAGATTTGGCGATATGTAGACCATTGGCTGCTGACGCTATACTGGAATCAAGGAAAGTCCAAGAAGTGGGGGTCCAAACAATAGTTTACATCCATGTTCCAAGGTGCGTTTATGTGAAAACAAACATATTTATTCTTCTTTAACCCCTTTCGAAATAATGTAAATTAAACAAACTTTATTTTTAATATTTTTTTATCTTTTTTTACACTAAATATAAAATAAATATATTTAAATGATTTAAAACAATAAATAATCACTTTTAAAGTAATAAAAAAAAGTTTAACGAAAGCTATAAACAAAAGTAAACAAAACCACGTATAATGACTCGCAATACAGCTGAGAGTTTTAAAGCAGTGCTGCCAACCTGATTTCAACAAAAATCACTGCATTTGACATACGATCTCTGCTATTTAAAAAATAATTAGATTGATGTGAATTATAATCCAGTTTTTACATTATATTCCCGTTATCACGTATAATTTCCCCATTTTTAAGAAAACGCATGAAAATACCAATATAACTTATAAACTAGCCTTGTATTCATTGCTCATGCGCGTTTCATAATTCCTCTTGTTTCCGCTCTAGTGCGGTAAAAAAGAAGAATTCTTTACCTTAACGTACTATTAGCGAGTGTGTTTAAAAAATTATTTGCTGTTTTAATTAAATTAAAGTAACTGTTTACATCGAGTTATTAGTGAAATCAATGAGTAATTTAAGTGATTATGACGAAAATGAGGAGAATAATACGATTCCCGAAATAATTAAATCGGCACAAAATACAACTAATGAATTAATGTCATTATTATCAACAGAGAAATGCGAACTTAGATATACGGAAAGTTAATTAATTTTGATTAAATTCCAACATTCGTAGATAAAGTACGGTACGTAACTCGTGTGAAAACTGCATTTTGCTTTGCTAGTGTGGTTTTACTACCCTCGCTGTCGCTCGGGTGCAAACTCCACACTCGCGTGCAATATGTTACTTTCCGCACTAGGCGCGAATGTACAATTTCGCCCTTACTGAAGTTAAATAAGCTAATACAAATAATTATTTGTTAAAAATTAAATATGAATATATTTTTATTTACTTTTAAATCTGTTCGATCTTTATAAATATTACTTATTAGAATTAATAGTAATAATAAATACTCGATTTAAAGGGCATTAGAGTGAGATTTAAGCGCCCCAATCAGAAATCAAATCAGTCAACAATTGCGGACGCCATAAGAGCTCAGAGTTTAAATTAAAAAAATATAAATGCTCAAATTCAGCTCTATCTTATAAATATAATATTAAAAACATCCTAGTTTGTATATTATAATAAAGATCAAACACAAATAGATATAAACCTATTTTTTCCTAAATATTTATACTTTTTTACACGCTTTTATTTAAATTTATTTGTAATATTTGTTTTCAGTCAGCTTTCCGACTAACTAGAAAGCTGAAACTTTCATAGATTACATATTCCCGATATCAATATATTGTTATTAACTTAAAAGTTATTGATATTTTCAAAGTGTGAAAATAGAGTATATATTATTTAAATTTGTTTGATTGATTCCATGAATATATCATTCCTTTTGTAGTAACATTGATTAAATTATTTATATGATATTTTTTATTTATTTTTTTTGTAAAACAAGTACTTTTCTTGTTATAAGTAAATGTATTCGTAATAACATTTTAATTTGTAAGTAGTTCACTTGGCATTATTTTAAGATGTTTTTCTTCGAATAAGAAACCTTGGGCAATAGGCCAGTTACAGCTTTAACAAAAGAGACATATGTAATTATTGTCTTGTAATAATGTTCTTTCGTAAAGCTTTAATAGATTTGAAAATTGTCAATAGCTTTTTTTCGATTATGAATAATTCGATGAATCTTTCCTGAGTAATGGTTAAGAAATTAAAAAAAAAGATTATACCTACTTAGGTTTAGGTTGAAAAATAAAGATTCGTTTGAAAAAAAATTACATACATATATTGAAACGGGTAAATCTAAAATATCAAATTACACAGTTAGTTAAAAAGAAAGTTGGTCTCAATAAATCTTTAATTTTCCTGTTCACATTTGATGCCAGCCAAAAATAAACAATACCTACTAGATAATAGCAGACTGAGATTTGTTGAATATAGTTAACCAGAATAAATCCACCCTTAAAATAATCTGCTCTATAGTAATCTTGCGGTATGTAGAACGTAAGGTTATAGATAACTATGTAAACATTTTGTTCGATTGAAACTCAAATTGGTTTTTACTACAGAAGAAATTTTATTGAACAGCAAAAAGTAATGAAACAAAATATTATAGAATACGTTTTCCATTGAAACGATAAATTGATAACTAATGACTAAAATTATTTTATCTCTTCTTTGTATAATAGGCTTAAAATAAGCTAAGAATAGGCTAATAAAACCAGATATCTAGGAAATTAGAAAATACAACGCTTCGTCCTTCATACCCTTAAAGTATCCATCTTCTATGCATAACAATTATATCAGGGTACACCTTGCATCACAACTAGAAAATGCAATATTAATTTATCTCACTATTTATATCTTCTTGTATCAAAGGCTGATTTACACTTATTAAGTTATTAAGTAATTAACTAAATTTTAATTGAATAATAGAACATGTAAACAATGAATTTAGTAATAAGTTGCAAGTTAAAATTTAGTATGCAAGTAGATAAGTAGAAAAGTAAAATAGATTTTACTTAATAAATAATAAGTAAAATAATTTTGTCTATTTTTCGGTTTAGTAGGTGGGCGTAGCTAATCACTGGACATGTAAATTTAGGTAGTTAAAAGCAGAAGTTTGAAGGAGCCTCGCTTATAGATTTGTAGATCTTTGTTTATATATTATTTTTTATGTTTTATTGGGTTAGAAAAAATGTTGTATTGGACAACATTTCGAAGCGAACAAAAGAGCTTAACTAAATGTAAGTGGGAAACGTGCAAACGCTTACTAAAAATTAAGTCTCTTAAAATTTAGTTAATTACTAAATATGTGTAAATATAAAAAAAAAAACTATGTATTCTCAAAACAGCTTATTTCAATGAGAAACAATCCATTTCAATGGAATTCTTATAGTTTTGGGGACCCAAATATTAAAGAAGATCACCGCACACAAATAAATAAGAATTTATTGTTCTTTGACAACAACAACACACCACCTTCAAACTTTAAAATATTACACACTTCGGAATAATAATTTAAAATAAAAAGTTTGCATAATTATTAAAATAAAATATATAAGTACAAATCTGAGTCAATGTGTATTATCGATTTCTTGTTTCATCATTGAAAAATGATGTAATTAAATTTCTATCATATTTAATTTATTTTACAAATGTACTAATTATTAATAGAAAAGGTGTTTCGTATCGCTAGTGTTGTTGTGTATTGTTTCTTGTCCTTGATTTGTTTGGCATTCAAATTCTCCCTCAAGTTTATAAATAGTTATTTCAGTTCTGGGGATGTCTAGGTGTGTTTGATTCGAGTAGGTTAGGAATTGTTGTGTATCTTGCAATTTGTCATTTAGCCTCTATTTGAAGACACCTTACAGGTGATTCGTATTAATAGATGAAAGGTTGAGTAATTCAAATTTTTGACTGAGCTAGTGGTTTATGTAACTAAAGAGCCAGTCTCTTGATGGGAAGTGCGGTGGTCGGTAACAAAAGATTAAGTAAGCTGACGAGAGATTTTTCCGTGATTCTTGGTTAAAGCAATAACGGTATCTGACAATTTTCGTGGTCAAAAGAAGAAATTACCTTTGTTTAAAGGAGTTTATAAAGATGTCTTGCTATTCAGAAATTTCAAAGAGCAAAAATGAATACAGAGGTAAATCAGCCAGGTCTATCAAATCTCAATTATTAGGCGAAGTTTATAACAAGTTGCTACCGGATCAGAAAAAGGCCGAAGTTTTCTCACTGGCCACGACGGAAACCGAGGCTTTGCTGAAGAAGGCCCGTACCGAACACATGTCTCAACAAGTCCATACAATGGTAAATCGTTGTCAGAGAAATGTAGACTTCAGCGTGAATAAGATAGAAACAGAGAATGTGGTCAGACCGCTGCAGAGGCTAAAAGATGACATATCCGGCTTCGACTCTAGAGCTTCCCACTACTTCACTGATGGAAGGTTAAACATTATTACTCGGAAAAAATTAAATTAAGCACTATTGAAAATTAAGCAATATCATAAAGTACTATTTGTCTATTCAAATTATTCTCAAATAAATTTTTGTATGATAAGTCTATGCATTATGTTTTTCCTCAAGGATGAAAGCTTATAACAATTCATAATAACCAAAATTAATTGAACTAAATACTTACATAAATTAAATTTGATTGATAACTAAACAACTGATTTCTATTATTTCTTATTTTTCCTACGGTAAAGACTAGTTAAAAAGCCTAATTGCCTGCTTTTATTTCATTCTGCAGATCTAAAAAATATTAATCGTTAATAGAAAGGTCGATAACTTAAATTAATAAGAAATAATAAACGTTCTACATATTAAGTAAATAATAAATTAATCAAAAATATAATCAAAGGACAACTTTCTATCAAAGAATTACGTAGGATTGTCGAATATTTCATGCATTAAAAATATACAAATTCTTGTATTTTTTTTTTTACCACCAATCGTTTTTTCGTAAAACAGTTATTAGCTTCCAAATATCAATTATATTTACTATAAATTTAAGTACGAATTACCGAATGTCTTCCTTTATTCTAACTTTAAACTTATTTTTTACTACTTTATAATCTTTCTTATTAGTGGTGAACCCTGATTTGATTGATTTATTGTACAGAAAACTATATTGATCTATATTTTCATTTCGTCGTTTTTAGGGTTTTATTTTTAATTGAATAATTTATTGTTAAAACTGTTACTTTAAGATACAACGCAAATAAATCCTGAATAAATATTTAAAATATCCAGTTTATGTGTGTCCTTATAGGAAGCAGACCAGCATTGAAATTGAACAGCTGAACGCTAGAGTTGTCGAAGCCGAGACTAAGCTTAAGTCAGAAGTCTCCAGGATCAAGAAGAAGTTCCATATGCAGATCACCGAGCTCGAACTTTCTCTCGATGTCGCCAACAAGAACAACCTTCAGCTTCAACAGACCATCAAGAAACAATCTCTCCAGCTCACGGTAATTTTCGGGTGCTCTAATATAAATTGCCTTTTTGTCTTCTTCACACAAAGAGTTGGAATCATGACCCAGAGCCAAAGAATACCACGAATATCTTATTGATGTCTATTCTTTCTGCTTAGGAACTGCAAGCCCATTACGACGAGACCCAGAGGCAGTTAACAGTGACGCTGGACCAACTTGGAATCAGCCAGCGCAAGGTCCAGTCCATCACCGCAGAGCTCGAAGAAATCAGAGGAAACTACGAACAGGTGAAATACAGTTGCAAGTTTACTATTTATATTATACTCTTGGATCTTCTTGATATCGATATCTAATCTAATTTTTTAAATATTCTTCAATAGGCTCTGAGGGCGAAGAGGAACTTGGAACTGATGCACGAAGAAGCCTCAAGCAGGATCAACGAGCTGACCACCATCAATGTCAATCTCTCAGCCTCAAGGTCCAAACTGGAACAGGAACTTGCCGCCATCTCATCCGACTACGAGGAAATTAACAGGGAACTCAAGGTAATCACTTGCTTTTTAATCAACCAATATCTAACAAAGCATGAGTTGAAAGTGGACAACTAAATGATATTATTGTTAACAGGTCGCCGACGAAAGATACCAGAAGGTCCAGGTTGAATTGAAACACGTAGTTGAACACCTTCATGAGGAACAGGAGCGCATCATCAAGATCGAAACCATCAAGAAGAGCTTGGAAATCGAAGTTAAGAATTTGACTATTAGGCTGGAAGAAGTTGAAGCTAGCGCTCTTGTTGGAGGAAAGAGGGCCATCAGCAAATTGGAAGCCAGGGTTAGTTTTGAATTATAATCAACGTTTGAAATCAATCTGATGTGAAAAAAATCAATAACTTTTTACTTTCTCATATACATAATATGAAAAGAACTATTTTGATCGAACACGAACAAATGTAGGTATATTGTATTCCTGGGAAAACTCTTATTTCTGAGAAAATTGCAATATTGTAATTGGCGAGAGGTCAGGGTTCGATTTCCCGGCGGGGGCGGGTTAGAATCACTTGCAAATCAAATTTTGATAATACATATTATAATAAGTAATAAATAAATATAGCCACGAAAAAGCTAACAAATAGGGAAAACAATGGACGAAGTGATTATGTAAATAAGAACGTTTTAGTTCAGTCACCAGCGGTAAAAAAAAACGTAAAACCTCGAAATTTTGGGAAATCAACACCGATTTCCGTAAACTTTTAGATTTTGAGCTCAATTTAAAAAAAACTATATAGATCAAAAGTTGCTTAGAATTGGTCAATCTATCGATCTCCTAGTTCATTTTCATTAAAAAATGTTTCAACCCCTAGTGGCTTTCACCCCTAGGGTAAAAGCCCGCTTAGATTTTGAAGAAGGTTATAAATACTACCTACATCCAAATTTTCAAGAAAATCGACGTTGATTCCCAAAATTAAGAGCGAAAACGGCTGGTGACTGGACTATTTAGAGCAAGTAATATCGCACAGATGTATCAGTAAACAATAAAATTAGTCTTACATAGACACTGTTTGAAAAATATTTTCGATTTTATCAGAGTGTCAATTTCAATGTTCTTTAAATAATTTTTAGATCAGGGATTTGGAAATCGAACTCGATGAAGAAAAGAGGCGTCACTCTGAAACAGTTAAGATCCTCCGTAAAAAGGAAAGGTACGTCAAGGAAATCATGATCCAAGTTGAAGAAGACCAGAAGAACGTACAGCTTCTTCAGGAGTCCCTTGATAAGGCCACCCAGAGGATTAACATTTACAAGAGGCAACTCCAGGAACAGGTATATTAAAACAGTATTCTATTATTCATACTTAAAGCGAAACACTACAATACAAATATTACGCTCCCCCTCAGTGATAACAAAATTTGACGAAAAATAACAAAATTTCCCGAAGATCAGTGATAACAAAATTTGACTTTTACAATTATCTTTATTCTTTGTCTTTCGCTAATTCCACTATACACTATACATTTGCATTCAAAAAATAATTTAATACTTTATCATTTCATATATTCCGAAAACCGAATCCGGCATTAACTTTTTTCTTGTATGTATGTATATCAGTGGCGATCCTAGGTCAAAAGTTCTGGGGGGGAGAGAGCTAAAAAAAATGTACCCCCAAAAAAAAATGTACAACTAATAAACAAAAAAAAATCTCCGCTACCAAGAAACAACTTTGTTTAGAACGTATTCGTTAGCAAATGTTATGCTGAGACTTACTGCAGTACAATATCGTACTGTAAGTCATGGGTGTCGTCTGCAGTTAAGTATGGAGGGGGGATTTACAGGGGGGTTCGGGGGGTTACCCCACAGAAAATTAGGGAAATATGACCTCTTAAAACAGCGCTTTTATTCATCTGAGGTGAAATTGAATATTTGATCATTTGAATCCTGGGGGCTTATTTNAGCCCCCCCCCCGCCCTAGGTGCCACTAATGTATATGTGTGTGTGTGTTGCCATCAGTCCGACTTTATAGGCGCAAAACTGGCTAAAAAAAATCAATTCTTTTTCAGAGGTGAGCGCAAACATGTTCCACATGTAGTAGGTTTTGTCAAAAAATATTAAGTATTTTATTAATAAAATAAACTAAAAAATTAGGTTAACTAAGTATATCTCGTATTAAGTGACAAAACCTACTGACTCGCTAATCGAAATGTTTGTGTACTTCTAGACCACCTAGAGACTAGCGGTTTTTTGCGTTTGGTCGAAAATTGGCCCAACCCGACTTAAAAAATCCGAAAAATTAAATTAAAAAATTACCCCCTAAACTCTAAACAAATTAATATGACGGACGCAACTTAAAAGTTTTTTGCAGGCTTATTTCGGCTAAACAGCAAGTTACCGAAAAGCAGATTGCACCTACTTTTGGTCCTGACCAAAAGGCAGATTGGTCCTGTGACTTTTTGTCGTACCTCCATCGGTTTTACCTTAAATAGAGCTAAATTTAATTTTTTTATTTTTAACTTTGAGCTTCCACGGCGTCCGCAATGGTTGACCGATTTCATGACTGATTGGGGTGCTTACAACTCACACTAATGCTCTTTAAATCGAGTATTTATTATTTTATTAATTTGTCCTAGAATCAAAATTATTAAATATTTATGGTGCAGCTCCCGATTGACTACGTTTTGGGGAGTGTTGTATTCTTTGTAATGGAATGAATTATGTATAATATACTCCTGAATCTATTCCTAAAAGGCTTTGAAAACAAAACTATTTATGCATTTCATTTAATTGCTAGGCCTACATGATAATAGGAAACATAGCCAAATATGCCTAGCATGAGCTCCACATGGAACACAGGGTGAAGACTAGTAAACTATAAATTCGAAAGAGATAATACAAAAATATTCATTTAAATGTATATTAAATAAACTAAATTATTTTTGCAGGAGAGTATGTCTACTTCTAACGTAACAAGGGTAAGGAGGTTCCAGAGGGAATTGGAAGCTGCTGAAGATAGGGCTGAGGCCGCCGAATCCAATCTCTCCATGGTTAGGGCTAAGCACCGCACCTTCGTAACAACCTCAACCACACCTGGCCAGGTCTACCTCGTCCAGGAGAGAACGACAACCACTTCAGAATCATACTAAAAACCTCTAGATCTTCCATTCTCTTTTTAATTAATTTAAGCTTAAATTAAGAATCGCACTATCTCGACCTCTTCATCTAATATAACAAAATTAATTCGCTCATAATGATAAGACTACACATTAATGAGGGTTTACCATCATCAATTACTAAAAAAATAGGACAGAAAATATATAATTATATTCGAATTATTTTTAATAATAAAAACCAATTAATCAAAATAATAAATAAATATGGACATCCAAAATTTATTATTTATTTAAGTGTGTAAGAATTTAAAAAAAAAGTTTGAATAATGACTGATTATAGAAGGAGAAAAAAAGTAAATTTAATCAATTCTATTGCTTTAAAAGCTTTGCAATTTTATAAATGCAGCAAACCAAATATTATATAAGATGAAAGTTTTATTTAATTTGTTGTGTTCATTCATATTGGATATTTTAAAAAGTATAATACGAAAAGAGGGAAGTGGGCAAATAATATGCGTGATTGGGTCAATATTAAGAAAATCAGAGGGGAAAATCATTCGAGAAAGACAAGAGTGAGTAAAACCTAAAAAGAGGAAAGAAAATGTTTTATTTCACAAATGTTATGTTTGAATTTCTCCATCATTAGGTATTTTAATTAAACTATATTTGAATAGTATAATTTATAAAAAAATCTGTATTGTTACTATCATATTATAAATATATATTATATTATAACACTGTGAAAACATTTTCAGAATAAATTATGATTAAAATATTATTTTTTACACTGTTGGAACTTTATTAAGTTAACCTTATTTTCTCCTTAAATCAAATAATATACGTAGACTATAAGTTTTAGCAGATATAAAGATGTTGGTAGTCAAGTAATCGAAACTCTGATTTGGGATAAGTTTTGATATTTGGCATAGTTATTTATTGAAATTGACAACAAACGTAAATCAAAGATGCTGAAAGTTTCAAAGGGAGCTATGGCCACCATTTTGGAAAAAAATAGGTGCCGATTTCAGTTTGTTGCAAATATCGAGAAATAGATTTGATTAAACAAAATGCCACACAGTTAAAGATCCTTATTTTTTTCAGGTGACTCCAATTTTAGGTTTCTGTACAAAGTACAAAAAGAAACCTTATATAACAGCTCTGTCTGCCAGTTCGTTGGTGTCTGTCCGTTGGCTTGTTTTAATTCATTAACTACTATAGCTAGAAACATAAAATTTCCAAGATGGCGGCCCGGCCAATATGGCAGGTGACTAAAAAAATGTTTTTAGATACCATGGCATGTTATATATCAATTTAAAGGTCTTGACGTGTAGAAAAAGAATATATAACTGTTAAAATAACACACGTAATATTTTCAAGATGGCGGCCAATATGGGGGCGAGACTAAAAAAAGTTTTTTAGTCACCATGACATGTTATACATCATTATAAAGGTCTTGAAGTGTAGAAAAAGAATATGCAACTATTACACCTGATACTTTTAACAAAATCGTACAGAAACCGGAGATTATCGCCTAACGCACTTATGTAAATCGTGCCTTGCTTGTATTTATTTATAACTATTTTCAGTTAAAATTGTGGTTTTCCCACAAACACCTCTAACCACCTCTAACTTATGTAAAGTGTGCCTTGCTTGTATTTATTTATAACTATTTTCAGTTAAAATTGTGGTTTTCCCACGGCCTGGCAGCCACCTCGATGGTTTATTTTTTTATTATTTTTTGTTGTTTTTGCTATTTTATTTCATCAGAATAGAAGCAATTGTTCCTTCGTTGACTGGACTAAATACCTCTTCCTGGTGGTAATTGTTATAAGGTACAATTAAACATTTAAGAGAATAAAATAATATAATAACAAAAATTAAATTTATTTTTTAAGATAGCAATATATACATTGAAACAAGACACATTTACTACAGATTTGAAATTGTGGCGATATATATATTTTATATATATAAATATAAGGTCGATAACTTAAATTAATAAGAAATA
>KZ651078.1:165428-189687 GCA_001010745.2 Gerris buenoi | reverse complement strand
TATTTATATATATATATATATATATATATAAATTTTTTTTCCAGAGTTTTTCTACAGTGAACATTCCCAAACAAACAAGAGGAATTATACTAAATAATTTCCTTTAAATACTCAGATAAACTAGCTGTGAGTGAAAAAAAAACATGCATGTTTTTTTAACACTAACAAACAGAATACAACTATAGGTGTTTTACAACTTGACTAGCATCTATTTAATACATAGATACATTGATTAATATTATATTTTCCATACTATGTATGCTGTTATCACTAATTTATATAACAATACATTATTTTCTTTATTATAATTTAATTCTGTATCAATTGGTTATGATTTTTTTAGTATCCCCCCCTACCCATTTGTTTATTTATATAATATATGAATATATTTTTATAATTTTTTAAATCTGACAAAGACAATCATATTTTAAAACAGTTAAATTAGGGAAAAAAAAGGTTAACAGTGATATAAAATGAAAATAATAATTATAATAAAACAAATCAATTTATCTCCGTAAACAATTTTCTTTTCAACAAAGTAAAACCATACAAAAAAAAACTAAAAAAGCATTTTAATTATTATAAATATATTTTTACATTATGTACAGGAAAAATATACTTGAATAGAGAGTAAGTACAATAAGTAAAATATACTTTTTTTAAATTTGGTCCTTACTTAGAAAGAAAAGTGAATACATCAATTATAAATTGACCGCCCTGGAAATAAAACTCAAACTTATAATAGAGAAATGTATCAAATCAATTAAAGTAGGTGGCATCTTTAATTAAATATTATTATATGATCTTCTAATATCATGAGTTTATAAAGAAGGTTCGTTCTTTATATGTCGACAAAATTTATACTGCGAGTCACATTAACTAAACAGTTCATCTAATTTGTTTGACTGCAGGATAGTATGCAACAGACTTTAGCCTTATAAAAGAGTCGTAAGGCTCATTAAAACAGCCATGGACAGCAAATGATTTTAAAAAGGATGGAATTTTAAAGAAGAAAAATTGAATATTATATTTATCAAATAAAATAAATTTAAGACTTGTTTGTGTTGACTTTATCGCTAAACCAAAATGTACAAAATTCTTAGAATGTAAAAACTTAAGAAGAAATAATTTTAAAAAAATCAAAATAATCAATAATCAAAATCAAAGGAAAAAATTAGATGGTTAGTCACAACAGATTTACCAAAACATCATATCTGGCTCGTGCAGTTTGTGGAGCCTGGTTTTGTATACATCCCATTATCCTGATCAAAATTTTAAAATTATTAGAAGCAGATTATCAGCCAAATATGGCCTTTATGCCTGTGTAAAACAAGAAGATATTACTAAAGAAGATAGCACTAAATGGATTATTATTAAAGAAGATAGCACTAAATGGAAGTAGTAAAGTCAAATCTGTCTTACACTTCGCTGAATTTCTTTCATGTTAAGTATTTTTTTTTTTTTTTCTTGTTGGTTAACACAATATTGAGCTCAAACTTCCTCGTGAAATCCTCATAGAATCCTAATCCCTGTAAAGAAACCCTCTTATATTTGCTCCTGAACTTGCTTGATGAGTTGACAACAACTTTATTATTTGGTTTTGTGGTCGAACAGTGAAATGATTTTCTCTCTAGATTTTTAGCAGGTTTGCTTCCTTAATTTAATTTAATTCGAGTCCTTTAAGTGTAAGACAGTGACGAGTACAATGTCTAAGATGCTGATGCCTGAGTATGCTGTTATTAGGTTTGTTCCAACCATTAGTTTCAAATTAGTCCAAGATCAACATAATGCGCATGCGCAGTCATTGCATCAGTTGGCAATTGATTGGTGATTTCGTTTTGATAAAACCCTACTGAACTCGGACCAAACTGTTTGATGTGGTAGGTTTTAGCACTGTTATCAGAACAACTTGTTGAGTTGATCGTACTTCCACCTCTACTTTTAGCTGTGGTCCCTGTGATTATGCATTCCTGCTATCAAAAATACCTGAACTTATTAAATATTAAAGATATGGATGAGTCAATAATTGATGAAGTTTAGTAACATTCGCTTACATCAAGGCCAGATTGTAGGCAGCTGCCTAGGGGCTTTCTCACTTATTTTTATTGATAAAATTCTAAATGCTTTTCCGGTTTAAAGTACAAATACTAATCTTAGTCCACTTAACAAAAGAAAAATTGCGGAAATAAATTGGATTGTTTTGATATTTGGCGTAGTTGTTTCAAAATGGAATGTCAAAATTCCATCTTGGAAAATAGGTCCAATTTTTATTTATTTATTTTTTTGTTGTATGCACAAAAATTCATCCAAAACCAATCCGTGATTCAATCTGAGCCTAGTTGGAACAACCGACTAAAAGTCAGTGTTTGAGTTTGGGCTTAGTTGGAATGCCCTGTTCCTACTGCACATGCGTCAAACAGTTTCAGACTAGTTTGAAGTGTGGTTGGAACAAACAGACATATTGTAACTTTTAAAGTTGTTGCAGGCGATACACACTATCTAAGACCTGAATGTTATTTTGTAACTCCTTTAAAATAAAGTGGGGTGTCCATTTGAAAGTGGTAAATAATTTCGGCCAGTGAACAATATTTTGAAACAGGCCTGTCTTAACCTTGTTTAATCAAAGAAACCTCAGGAAATTATATTTAAAAAAATCAACTCTTTCTGATAATTATCCACACAAAAAATACTTATTTCATCATTAAGTAATTTCTTAAAAAAGATCAAATATAACAGTTAACTTTGTCAAATAACTTTAAACATGAATAAATAAATATAAATCATCAAATTTTTCCTCTCTGAAATAAATTACTTCTCTTGTCTTTTTTTTAAATAATCATACTGCTTTTTACAAAATGGAAATGTAATAAATGATTATCTTTTAACATAAGAAGATAATTTAAAAAGTTAAGCAAACAAATTAAAAATTGGATCATATAATTTAAGGTAGATTTAAAATAAATGTGCCTCCACCAAATTAAAATATATATATATTATGGATATAACAATGAAAATTAAAAAAAAAAAAAAAAAAAAACTGGAAAAATTTTATAAATAATAAATTACAACAAAAGAACGCAAATATAATAATAATGTTCAAAATAATTAATTACAATTAACTAAGGCCGAATAATAAATTAAACGTTTCATGTGATAATTGTTACAAACTATACAATAAATAGGAAAAACAAATGCCCACAAAAAATATTAATACTACACAATGCAGCTAGCATTCATGTTTACAGCTAAACCAAATGGAAAATAAAAATTATTAAAAATAATTAATATACATAAATGAATTCTTATGAAAGTAAATTAAACAAATATTTTTATTCTGACGAGCAGAAATAAGTAATATTATAAATAATAAAGTATACATATTATAGTTTCAGTTATGGGTGAAGAAATTATTCCAAAACTTTTAAACTATCCTCCTTAGAAATTTATGAAGTAGTACAGCGTATAACTAAATTTAATAAAATTATTTAACAATAATAATGAACATGAGTAAATAATTGAATTAGGTTCTTAAAAGAAAGTGAACACTGAACTTACTCATTTTGGTAATATTGATTTTCTAAAAGGAAAATTGTTTTATTCAACCATTATTATTATATTAGATTTTATATTTAGGTAAGATGCTCATTTTATTTTATTTAATATTTTGGACTTAGGGGATCTTAAAATATAAATATTCTCTCTCTATATATCAATAAAATGTGTATGAGAAAGTAAAAAAGAATCTTCAGATTTGTCTTGAATATTCAAGAAGTAAATCCACAGTGACATTGTATCTTATGACACTTTTTATCAGTCTTAAAATTACACAATTTACAAGTAAATGATTAAATCGATATAATCGGAAGTTGGAAGTTTTTTTACATTCAGAGAGAGAGCATGAGTTAGGTGTATAAGCACCACACGGTAAACTTCCTTAAATTTTATTCATATTACAACTCAGTGGTCTATTTTATTAAGAACATGACACAAAAACAACACTAGCATACTCCTCATATTGCCATCTCTTTTGTCAACCTTTAGTTATTGTCCTTTCCCTAAGATTATATATCCCTCTACGAACAACTAGCGGGGAAAAGATTGACAACCATAATATTAGATGTTCTAAACTGAGTGAAACAATTATCACTTTCTGTGGTTTTCTTTGATTTTATAATTCTGCTGGATTGCAGTCGCCCGGCGACTATCACTGGAGTCGTGTCTAGGAATGAACCTTTAATGAAACCCTTTTTTCTTTATTTTAGAATAAAATTAAGGTTCTTTTCTTTTTAAAAGAAATTATGTATAATAAAATATTAATTTTTTAAATGAAAAATGTTTTTATTCATAAGCTTTTTACTCATAGTTCCAAAATATGAAAAGCTCAAATTTAACAAAAATAGTTTTTTTTTTTTTTTTTTTTTTCTTTTCTCAGATCACGGAAGGAATAAGAATAGTTATAAATGCTCATATAGAGGGCAGTGTACCATTTTGACAAAGTATCAATATGAGTAAAGTATCAATCCAATTTGATAATAAAAGTTCCTAATCTTCTTTTATTATCAAAGCCACAATTTCAAACTTAAACAATTTATTAAGGACATTACTAGAAATTCAGTAATTTGACAAGAAAATTATGCATATAACAGCTTCATTACTTCCAATACAATTCCTTCCTTAAAAACCAAAAAAACAAATCAATCTAAATTATATTGACTTATACTGATTTTATCAAATAAATTAGGTAAATTACAAATAAACTATTTAAATACGATTCACTTCATTTTCTGTTAACATGTGGCTTTAATGATCCGCAATGTCAAAAACGAAAATTATTTTTAATATTTATTATTTATAAGATGTTCAATATAATTTTTAACAATTTAATATATATTTAATTTTATGTACTAAATTGGAGAGGAAAAAATACAACATAATTATATATGATTGCTCAAAGAAATAGAAAAATACATGCCATTAAGGAAGAGGACCTTAAGGTAAGTACTTATTTGAGGATTTAGAGTACACATATTAATATTAAAAAATACTCTATTCATTAGGAGTACAACAAAGTACGGCTTTAGATATTCAAATTAAGCTAATTAAATAAAACACTAAAATAATTTTATATTAGTTTAAAATATCAATCAATAAAGAAAATACAAATTTTAAATAGGTAAAACGACCCATTGTCACATCAATGACCAATTTTAACCACATACTGATGTGGTTAAAAAACTTTGTATTTTTACTTTTGGTTGACAATATAAATTAATAAACTATTTCCTTGTTTTATTCAATATGAATAGGTACCACATAAATTTTGGTTACAATTTTAATACTGAATAAAATTTAAAGAATAAACTTTAACCACCAACTAATCTATTTTTATAAATAGAGTATTATATTATTATCTTAATCAAGATTTAATCTTAATGATTAAACTCATCAAAACAAATAAAACCTCAAATAATTATCTCAATTAAGATAATCCTTTTAATTTTATTCAGTGTGATTATAAAAGACAATATGGACAAATACATACTTCTAACCTCCATAAAATCTCAGAAAAAAACAACTTATTTGATATCTCATAAAGTCATGAGCAATAAAAAAAGCTAGTAGCAGATGACAAACATTAAAGTTTAATTATATCAACGACATTTTATATTTAATTAAAACTAAACATTATTTGGATATTTACACATAATGTTCATTGTTATAATTAACTATATATTTTATTTCTTTGGGGGGAGAAAATACCATACGCACTTGAATACAAGAAACAAATTATGTTATTAAAGAAAAATTAACTTAAAATTAAAAAATAAAATCTAAGAGAAATAAACCGAAAATGTTAACCTAATTATGAATTTACAAAAAAGGTACAATGTAGTGTTTAGTAAATTGTCACATTTTCCAGTAGGTCAAAGTTGTATGGGATGATAAAATATCATCTATATTTTAACCTAACAGATATTGTTTTCTGATGGTGGCCCTCTCTGTAGGTGCAAGGTCCCAATATTTTGCCTTCGCCCTGAAAGCATTGACAGAGGCGTTTACATTGCTGAAACCCTGAAGATGCCTCTAACATCGGGAGCAATTTTCCCAACTTATATTAAGTTTTTACTAGAAAAACTAGATTGTTTTGATGAGCCTAGAGTACTAGTTTCAGTCAAATTTTCAAGTTTACTGTTGACTTTTTACGCTTAATTTTTACTTACATTTTGGGGCAACATTTTTTTTAAAACAAAATTAAACAAGTAGCAAAAAGAACACACATATTAATCTGTTGTACTGGGATGTACAACCTTATCTATTTCAACTTGTTAAATGACCTATAAACTTGCATAAGTTAGATTAAATTAAATTTTATATTTGCAAATGAGCCTTTAATAATTTGCAGATATATTGTAATAGTCAAGTTTAACTTTCACAGTAGAAAATATTTGTACATTAATTTTTACATTACCATATTAGTTGATAGTGTGACATCAACAATTTCTGACAGCAATAGAAATAAATTAATTAAAAATGTAATTTGCAATTCTTCAAACTGTGGAAAAGGTTTCCAGTAAATGCTACCAATCATAAACAAATTTTCATCCGTGTTTCACTCAAAACCAAAAAACTTTTTTAAAAAATTAATCTATTTCAGAAATCCTAGCTGACTCTTTTCCTAACAACCTGCTTTAACAATGACTTTTAAACTAAGATAACATCAAATATTTTCATAAATAGGCTGCAAATAAAACAAATTTGTTACTGGAAAACATGAAATTCTTTTAATAATAACAAAATCATTAGCACCTAACATTAATTTGAAAGAAAAAACATAATTAAAGGAAAAAAAACAAAAAAAAAAACCTTTGGTGTGAAAGAAAAGAGGGGGGGAAAAAATTAAATCAGTCATAAGCAGTGCACGATACTGGTCATAAATATTAAAAAATATATACATATTACCTATAAATTTTTATAATCTATAAATAAAATAATCATTTGAAAATAACACAACCTGCATACAACAGAAGTAGTGAGATTACATAAACAATGTTCACTATAATATACATTTATTTGGCTGTTACATTTTTTATAATTTGTTTATTCCGATATTTTCATTTTTTTGAGGTATTTTATTTATTTTTCTGTAATAAGTTAAAATAAACTAATTAATAAGAAGTGCAGTAAATAAAGAAGTGATGAGTTAGATAATATTATTATTTTTATTTTTTATATATTTTTATATTTAGTTTACTATCTCTTATATAGGAGGGGAAATAAAAATGGCAATTATTTTGCTAGAAATGACTTATATAATAAGGTAATTTAGAAAACAAAATTATAAATAAATATCTCAAGTAGTATTTATAAAAAAAAAAAATTTAAAAAAAAAAAACAATATTAATGGTAAAAAAAGATTTTTTTTTTTAAATTGTATTTTATGAAGATCTAAAAAATACAACAATACTTAAATGTTGAAAATAATGAAACTAAAATTGGGGATTAATTGGGCAGTATTAAGATATTGTCATGAAAAACCTGAAGAAAAACAAAGACTGTTTATTTTAAAGAAAAAATAAACAAAAATTCTTAACTGAATATCACAGAAAAGTTAATAATTAATACACACGAAAAAAAAAAAAAAAAAAAAAAAAAAAAAAAAAAAAAAGGAAAGTAAGTTTTTTAAATTTTTTTTTTTTTTTTTTTTTGTAACTTGAAAGCAACATTTTTCTTATTTTTAAACTAATAAAAGATTATTAAATTATGAAAAAAGTGTATCATGTTTCTCTTCAATAAAATTTCTATTTAATAGGTAGGTCACAAGTATGTTAGAAAAATACTGACGATAAAAAATATTTTATTTTAGATTTATTTTCTCAAAAAAAAATTGAAAAACAAAATGCTACATTATACTTTTGTAAATATGAGTGATTAATTTGAAGAGGATAAAAATAAGTTATTAAATATGTGTAAAAAATAAATGTAGGAAATTGAATCAGAAAAAAAAAAAAAATATTCAAAAATTACAAGATAGGTCTTGAAAACTAATAGCATAACTTTAGCCCCTAAAATGATTTTAGTCAATCGTAATAAGCAAATATAAAACGATGAAATCAATAAGCTGATTATTATACAGGCAATAAAAATAGATTATGATAAAGAAGTAAAAAGATAGAGGAAAATTATCAAAACATATATATAAATATGACAAAATCGAACTATTGAGGTAATGCAACAACAAAAGACATGACCCAATTTAGAGTACAATAATTCCCAAAAAAAACACCATTACTTAGCATGAATGAATTTTGTGCAACTTTTTTTCTTTTAATAATTATGTAAATATTTTATAGTAATATCTTGATCAATATTGTCAAACAATGAGATAATGTGTCACAAGATGCAATGATGCATCTCTGAAAATAAAGTATAGTGGTAGTAATAGTAGTCTAGTACTTCCAACTAGAACGGGTAGGACGAACCACTTGTTCGAACCTTGCAATTAGGCCATCACTTAGACCCTTTTTTACGCCCCGCAGTAGAGAGTTCCAGCCACTTCACACATCATACATATGTACATTGTACCGCCAAAGCGAGTATGATGTGATCAATAGTGAGCCATATAAATCAGAACGTCACGGCGAGGAATCGAACCCCATCTCGTTCCACTCATGATTCAGTGATGGCTGAGCAGACGTGGTTTAACCCACACGGCCACGTTGGCTCTCAAATAAATGGTAAATCACATATATCTTTGAGTATCAAAATGACGGTATCCATTATTTGTTTCAATGATAAATATTTTTTTTGTATCTCTAACCCAACAATGCCAAGTTTTTCAGCCAGTTTTTAAATGAGCCAGTATTATAAAATTGGTTTCAGTGAAAGACACTATAAAATATTATAGTTCCATATCAGTAAAGTGTTACACCAGTACAAGCATTGATGTTGTTGTGTGACCAGTGTTTTTGGGCTGTGATTCAGATATTTAGAGGTACATTTATGCTTCATTATCCATAAATGCTTAGAAAATACTTCAATCCCTCAATCCCTACAATAAACCAAAATAAACTTTGATGTCAATCTAAAATTTAAATTTCTAATTCTAGATATATATTGAGATTCATGTTATTTTCCTCATCAATTGACCGCATATATGTAAAATTTGTTAAATAAAATGTAAACTTTGGTTCCAATTATAGATAATATTTTAAATCTATCAACCTCATCAATTTACTAATTAAATGTTGATTTTTTTTATTAGTGATCTTATCAAAAGCATTTCATTATATTATGTGATGTGTGCTTTAACAAAAGCAGAGAAAATATCTTTATAATCATTTTAATATTTTGTAGATTGACAGCTTTGCAACAACCATTATATTATATATTCAATTTATTAACATTACAGTAGAACCCTAGAAATGAATACTCATTTGGACCAGGGGCTGTATATACCCTTACATTCTTTCATATTCTCGAAACTTTTTTTGCCCCATAAGTTGTTTGGATTTTTGAGGATTAGATTTCCAGGGGGGGAGGGGAATTCCCGGGGTTCTACTATACATGAAACATAACTAAAAATAAAGTAGTAGCGAGTTTCCTATAAAGAATAGCAAAATATTCAAAGAATATTAAATGAGTTCTCTTTAAAGGAATACTATAATAGTAAGTCTATGCTATATAATAATCATGTCAGTCTGCATTTACTAGTATGTTAGATCATCACACCACCTCAATATGCACAAGCCTTAAGAAAAAAAAAAAAAAAAAATCAAAAAAAACGTAAAACCGTTTGATATAATTAGTAACATTAAGAAGAAAAAAAATAATGATTTAAAAAAACAATATTCATCGTTAGAAACAAATTACACAATTTTTTTAATTAAAGAAATAAATAAGTGTCCAGTTTATTGTATAATAAAAAATAATTTTTATTTAGGATTGAACATCAATAATTATTTAACAATTAGGATTACTGCTCGGCTAATTTTCTTGAGCAAAACTTGTCATCTGCACCAAAAAACATAATTCCTAATAGAAGTGAATATAATGTTGTGACAATAAAATAAATACTCAAAATATTTTTGATGTTCAACGGTATATTTGATGTTAAGGGCCAGATTGTAATCAATTAACTTATATAACGACATTCGATGACAAAAAAAAAAAAAATAAAAATATCTTTTTCTCAAATATTAATAAACAAAACTAAATAAAATTAAATCCTCACACCAGATGATAAAACTGAAGGCCCAAAAACACTTTTTTTAATAAGTATTTACATTGGATAATCCGTTTAAAAATTTATATTTTTATATATGTTTTACTTTTTTTTTAGTATATAAAAAAAAATTAACAACAGTATATCACTCTTATCACTCTTCTTAATCAAACAAACAAACAAAAAAGATATTTGAAGAAGAAAAAGTAGGGAAAAAAAATTAAATTGGAAAAAGAAAAAAAATTGTTTAAGGGTAACTTTTTTGGTATAATAAAATCACAGGGTATTAAGTATAGCAGTAATTAAAGACGGGTTTGGCGCATCAGCTCGTCGAATTTCATCTTGATCCATTTCGTAATGGACCTCCATTGATAAACCTAAACAGATAAAATAACATTGTGATAAAATTATCTTAGATATTGTCTAGAGTTATTAAACAACGATAATAAACTGTAACATTATGTACAGTGAAACACTGATACAATAAACACAGGAACATTTATCCAAACCTGATTCTTCTAGAGAAATTTATTTTATCTACTCACGGCAGCAAACTCAAGGCATTGTTGTACTGGTATCAATCTGCAAATTTAATTTTTCTTGATTCTTTTGTAACAGCAAAATAAGAAAGTGTCAGCAAAATATCAAAGTTTCAGCAAAATAACAAACAGGCAGCAAAATTTTAACTAAAGGTTACTACATCGCAGGTTATGAACTCTCCCACATTGTTCACTTTTATATTTTGAAGCGTAATATTCTGCTAAATATCTATATATTTTTTGAAAGTACCTTTAAAAATTATAATAATAAAAATATTTTTACTTGTAAAATATTGTAATTAAAATTATATGTTATTTAAAAATAAATCCTTAAAATAATTTTTCTGCCGTTAGTAGATAAAATATTGTTTGTAACTATGCAGCAAAGGAAACAGTCCTGACTCATTTAAAGATTACCTACTTTGGTTACACCTTAGCATTAGCAGATAATTAACATTTTTCTGCCTTGGCTTCACTTCAGTAGTAAATTGTTTTAGCCTATCTTCAACTTCGGCTTGGAACTAAAACTTAAACAACTTGTCAGCAAAATTCCATTTTGCTGCCTAGTAACATAAATAACTATTGTTACTTCTAAATGCTCCACAATTCCATAAATGAAAACAACACTAAATAATAAAATATTTGACTAGTTAAAATAATTTATTATATCCCTTTAAATTGGGCATATTCTGTTCCAACACTTCCTATCCATGACATGCCTCAGTGGGAGATTTCCAAGTAGATAAAGAGCAATTTTTATGTTTTTAATGTATGGTATAAGCAAGAAAAAATTTAGTTAGTATTTTTTTCTTAACATTACTATCCTCAGCAACTTTTTTCTGTTTCAAAAAATTGATCACCAGGAGGCAGAAAAGGCAAATTTAAATGAGAATGATCCAAATACAAAAGAAGAGCATACTTTTTTGTTGTTTTTATAATAGCCTAAATCATTACAAGATAATTGCTTGTTTAAACACAACTAATTGGTGTATATAAATTGGTGTTGGAACAGTGTTTTCATGAACAAATTTAAGTGATATTTGTTCCAGGAACGTGTGTCTACTCCTAAGGATTGTCTTCTTTTTATTTTAATATACAAAATATATGGTCATTAATGAGAAACCCTTTCTTTTTAAATTTGCGGGAATTTTTTGTTTTATATATGTCGCACTGTCATCATCATATTTGTAATCAGTTATTACTGCGACTGGATGATAATTTGTTGTTTTATGAATTTAGTGCCATGAAAATGCTTAGTGTTGAGCAATGTGTAACCATACTAAAAACTCATTACAAAAACAGGTAAAGCTATGCAAAGAACGCCAGGAAATTCAGACAATCTTAGGACATCGTCCTGGCAGCATCTACAGTTGGGAAGTTTGAGATTAAGTTTGAAGAAATTGGGTCACTTGTTGACAAGAAATATTCAAAGGGAAATTTTACGGGTAATGAGCGGGGACGTCTGTGAATTTCAAAGACCGGTGTTACACACTACCACAAACGTGGGGATGGCCATTTACTAAATGTCATTTTTCACCATTAAAACATAGTTTCTACAGGTAGAGAGTACATTAAAAAAAAATTGAATTCTGGGTCAATTTTGACAGGTAAAATTGCATTTTTAAAAAGAGTGTCAACTTAAACTCCTTTGAATGACCCTATACTTGATATTTTAAAATAATAAACAAATTAGATAAGTAGGATTATCACCGTTCCCCTGCACGAGTCTTAAAATTAAAGCAGAAAGAAAAAAGTGAAATGATTTTCCCATCAAATAATTAAATTATTATTTATATTCGAAGCATTATTTTTTTTTAACAAACTAAGATATAAGAAAAATAAATTAAATATAACATCAACAGTAAATCAAATGAAAAGTTCAAGGATTGTCTTGAATAAATCACACATAAATTAAATTAAACATAGATTTTTACAATTAGGACATGCAAGGTGAAGAAAGGTATATGCAATATTGGATTTTTTCTTGGTGAGATATAGGTAAAAGAAGGAGAGAACATAGTACAATGAGAGAAATTTGCTGCATTTTAAAATTTAAGTCAATAATTTCATTTTTATGCTATGCTTTAGGAATATGCAATATTGGATTTTTTCTTGGTGAGTAGGTAAAAGAAGGAAAGAACATAGTACAATGAGAAAAATTTGCAGCATTTTAAAATTTAAGTTCAATAATTTAATGTTTATGTTATGTTTTAATGATTAAATAAAAAAGAAAAAAATCACTTTCCTTATTATTTTGTTTAGTTTAAATAGAGAACACATAAAAATACGAGTTAATATGAGGGTAATCAAGAAAGTGATGAAAGACTGATTGCACATAGTTGCTATGCAATGCGGACGATAAGAAATTCATAAATTGTAAATGGTCAAAATCATCACACCCTAAAAGTTGATCTTGGTAACTACTTATTTGACATGAAATTTTTTAAATGTTCATTCCCTTCGTTTCAGAAAAAATAAGTTGTTTATAAATTTTTTTAAGGGAACAAATAAGTAAACATAATTTAAAGCAACTCTGAAAAATAAAAATTAATTAGTTCAGCTATAATTTGAGCAGTTTTGATTAGCAACATTTTACTCTTACTCCATAGTTTAAAAACTCAATCATTCTACCAAGGAAATAGTGTGCAGGTAAAGCCACCAAGAGTTTAAACTATTAACCTTAAAAAGCGCTTGCTTAAGGCTGGTACATCTTTCCAAGCTGTTTTTGTAAATTTCATTAAGGCATTTAAAATAAAAACACATGGCTTTCCAAATTTTGAGGAGAGGAAGTTATATGACAATATTACATAGACAATGTATAAGCAACAATAGCTCATATATCTGTTGGATAGTTACAAAACTACGAGATTTTTTTCATTACCCAAATATTAGCAACCTTTTTCTAAACTCAAAGAGTCGAGTTATTAAACTGTTACTAGGTGATAACAAATTAGAGCAAACAACCCTCAGAAACATTTACGGATGTTTACCAGTGGCGGCGCTAGGCCTGTGCTGGCGGTGCGTCGCACAGGGCCCCACGCTGCAATAGGCAAATTTGTAAAAAGAGCCTCCTCAAACCCCCCCGGATTAGGGCCCTGCAATTTCAGTTCGCACAATGCCCCGCAATGGCTAGCACCGCTACTGATGTTTACACTATAATATGTTAAAGCTCATAACAGATTTAATCAATAAACAAGGTGATTATGTGGAGAAACAGAAAATAATCTCTTCTTCCTTATTTCTCAGTCTTAACTTTCTGGATTACCCTTGTAAATGTTAAGAAATGGACTTAAATGGACTTGCTTTTTACGTAAGTTAACTGTGACTTTCATATATACTCGTTTTTGGAATGGCATTCCACCTCAGGAAGTTCTCTGCATCCTAAAATGATAAACACCAGCTAACGTTAGAACTTTATCTGAGACTCTAATTTATAATGGCACATAGATATCTAGTCAATCTTATTTCCATCCTTTCCTAGCACCCAATTACATCCCATGAAATATCACCACTTATGAGATGAGACAAGATCTTTAACTAATGTTGAGGAGTTAAAAATTGTTCAAGAAAGGGTGATCAAAAAAGTTTAAAAGGAAAAAGCTACACCGAAAACATTATAAGCAAAAGTAAAATTGAGTGACTAAAACAGTAAACCATATGAAAGCTTAAGTAAGTTCACATTTTTTAAAGTGAACTTTCAAGTAAATGTTAAAAATTTATTCTTTTTTAAAAAAAAAAAAATTAAATTCTTGGTTTATCTCAAATATTGCAAGGAAAGCCTTGGTCATTTAATTTTTATTCTAATAATAATATTATTCATTCTAAATTTAAATTAATAAAAAAGGAACAAATTAAAACCTAATTCCAGTTCTATAAATTGTATAAGAAAATTAACTATAGAGTTGAAAAATTACCTACTAATTTAATAAGAAATATTATGATGGTAGGTGGTAGTACCCTTTTATTTCTAATTTACACATATAAATGGATCCACTTCAGTGTAAAAATAATAAATTTCAGCAAATTATAGTGGCGACGTTTCGACCTGTCCGATCATTATCGAGCCAGAAAAAATAGTTTATTTAGGTTTTACATGCAATGTTATTTGATGTAAAACCTAAATAAACTATTTCTCAGGCTCGATAATGACCGGACAGGTCGAAACGTTGCCACAATAACTTGCTCAAATTTATTATTTTTACACTGAAGTGGATCCTTTTATATGTGTAAATAAAAAAATATTATTAAACGTACAACTTTTTCTATTATTAATAAGTACGACAGATAAAAGCTTGGTTTTTTAAATGCACCTAAAGGAACTATAGATCCAAAATAAAAGGTACAGTGAAAGCCAGCATTCTAGCTGTAAAAGTGCCAAAGCGTCTTGAGGATACAATTAATAACACAATAAGAACAAAATAAGATTAACTGCATTTAATCACAAATAATGACATACTTCTATGTATAGTAGGGCCTCATTAATCTAAACTAATTGGGACTGGGGGTGGTTCACATTATCAAATTGTTTGTATTATCAAACATGATGCTGTTAAATCAAATTAATGGCTGGAATTTGTGTGCTAAAAAGGATAAACAATTATTACTGGAATAAAAAGTCACTGGTGTAAAACAATGTTATTTATTACTCCTATGTAGAAATATTTATTAATACTTCAGAAATTAATAGTAGTTAAAAAAAAAATAAAAAAAATCACTATTTTCTTCTATTATAAATGATGTGCTTTTTGCATGGGACTTAGGCCCTCCACACACGGAGCAACTCAAAACAAACTCAACTGGAAACTCCATTCATTTTTGAGTTGACAGAAAGGAAACCCAGTTTGTAATGAGTTGCTCCGTATGCGGTGTCCCATTCAATTACACAGGTTGAAACTCATAGTCAACTGGTTGGTGATTTGAGTTTGTAATCAGTTTGTTTTGAGTTGCTCCGTGTGCGGAGGGCCGTACAGTTTGCACATTATAAGTTGTGACTTTTGACAGCACAGGAAATTCCAAAAAATTTGGGTGGGAGCCAATGAGAGGTCAGGATTTTGAATTCTAGAAGATCAAGCAAACTAGGAAACAAAAACGTCACTGGCCCCAACCCTCCCATAGGCGAATCTGCGTGGCAAAAGTCATAACTCGTAATGCGCATACTGTCAGTGACGTTCAGATTAACGAGGTTCTACTGCATTCATTTTTTTTTTTTTTTTTTTTTTTTTTTTTTTAAAAAAAAAAGGAGATTAACAAGTGAAAGTTTTATTCATTCAGAGGAAAAATCATTAGAAATTTGACAAACCTTTGTTATCAACTAACTTCTTATCTCTTCATCAAATTCTTCTTATCCCCCCCCCCTCCCAGAATCTATGCTCTTATATCCTATAATCTCAGAAACTAGATTTCTTTCCAAAGAAAGAGCTTATTGGTTTTATTAGCATTTTCATAAACTACAATTTAGTCAAAAAAAAAATTGTAGGTTAGAGTTTAGGTCTTTTCCAACCAAGCCTCTTTAAAAAAAAAAAGGAGGCTTAAGTTACTTTAATTCACACAAACGTTTTTTAAAAAAAATTATAACAACTTTAAAAACAAACATAAATGCATAAGATATTGCACTTTTAGTAGCAAAAGTAATAATTGTTTATAAAACTTAGGTTTTGCATAACCATTGTAATCCTCTCGTAAAAGCAAAATGAATATGAAGATAGCTTGAAAAACAGGAGGTAGGCTAACATGCAGAAGAGTGGACAAATAAGATTATGCAGTGATGTTAGTAAATTCACCAAAATACATAAGGCGAGTATATATTCTCAAATTTTATAGTGTGTTAAGCCTTTTAGATTCGGTATAATCATATTTTTATCATCTAAAATTATTATTAATACGCCATACAATGGTATTACAAGATAGTATGTTATTAATTGAAGAAATGCTTTAACTCAACACTTATAGAATGTGAAGACCTCTGTGTCTGGATTCAGCTGCATGCTCTCAACTGCAGGAACATAGAACTAAAAGGGTCTAAGTAAATGAGAGACACAGTAGTAGAAAGGTATTCATACTTCTAGACAGACTCCTTGAATATACTTGTACAATTTTATTATTAAGTTCTTCTGCTAATTATGTGCTTTAGCTGAAACTGGTCCAGTGAAATACGTAGCAAGAACTAATGGTAAGCTCTTCTTCAATGATTTATATAGAATAGGCAGTTTTTTAAAAATATTAATATTTTAAGATTAGTTAAACACAGTTATAAGAGAGGGAGAGATATTGTCATTATCGTGATTAATGCTACAAGTAGAAAACTAAGAAGAATACAAAAACACAAATCCTTACTAATAACCTAAGAAGAATTATTACAACACAGTGCAAACACTTTCCCAGTAAAATAGACTGAGATAACAAAATTATTAAGGAACACATAGCAAAATATATACATTTTTTTTACAATATCAGCACAAACTATTAACAAAGTGGATCATGAGGTAAAAATGCATTTAGCAATTTTTATTGAAACCTCACAGAGAAGTATCAAGGGGAGACAGGTTTTTGAAACAAAAGCCAATAAAAAGAACAGCAACAAAAACGCACAAATAAAACTTAGACTTGGCATACTTTACAAGCAACCGTCAACATAACAATAAAGAAACCTATTTACCTTGCTGCGATTCTGAATCATCTAGAGAGACAAAACATGACGATAAGCATATTTATATTGAACACTGCAGAGAATTAGTATAACAGAAGTGCTGAAAGATTATGTCTATTATATTATTTATTTAGATTTGATTTAGTACACTAGTATATTACAATAATGTATACACATAAAATAATTAAAGCCACACTTAAAATAAAAGCCATAAAAACAGATTCAACTAATAAAGCATAATTGAATTTAAAAAAAACCTCAGGAGGAAATAGTGGTCAGTTCAAGAATAAGACGCACTCTTTACAATTTAAACTGGAGTATAATGTCTGAGAAATAAATTATTTTCAGAAAAATGTGTTTTTCTTAAATATACAAATATAAAAGCATTTGATTCAATTTGAAATAATTTTAGCCCGATATTGTGGTTTTATGACACCAGTTAGTTACGTTTTACAGTAGGATGTTTATTTTAAATAATTTCACAAGTTGCTTTGGAATTAAACGATCAGAGAGACATTTTTCAAAGCAAATCCTTTTAAAAGTAACCATATTACAATAGTTTTATGTCAATGCAGGGCAAATGGATCATCAGCCATTTATCACTTCTTTTGATGCAATTATTACTGTGTGACGTACACACCCTCAGGTATTGGACTGATGTCACAGGGACTTTTTAAGTTTTTCTTTCCAGCAAATAACTAAATTGGGTTAATAAAAAGTTCACAAATGAACAGAAACACACACACATTAGTGATATAACTGAATTAGTATTATATAATAAAAGCAAAATGTATTTCACACATTGGAATGAAGCATTAGGTTAGCTAGTTGTAGTAATCTGGGAAAAATTAGTAGTCAAAATATGAGTCAGTAATAAATGGTTCAGCCAGTTATAAATGTGGTTTGAGAATGAACAGATAATTTTTATTCTATAGTTCTTATCCAGGGTAGGTAAGTTCCACAAAATCTCATATAAAAACATTGAATTAGATCAGTTAATGTTTGTATTCAGTTATTAGTTTAACCAGTCATTAGTTAAATCAGTTTAGTTATTGGCAAAAAAAAAAATGATTAATGGCTTCCCAATACACTTAAAATAAAAAAAAATAAAAAAATGTTTAAAGTTGATTACAATAACACATAAACCAACAATTTGTAATCTAGTAGGCAATGTTAATTTTTAATAATGCAATGCTCCACAATGATAGCTCATACAAAAATATTTAATTATATTTAAAATCTTTTTACTTTTAAGTTAATAATTTATAAATTAAGGATTATAAAGCAGAATACAGCTTACCCGATTGTCGCCTTGCAGTTGGCCTAAGAGTGATGCCTTTATTCGGAGGGGCATCAGGGATAAAACCGGCCACTAGAAGTGCACAGATCACCAACAAAGCACCAAATACAAATGGTGGACCAGGAATCGTCTAAACAAAAAGAAATTAATATAATAACACTACAATGTTATAAATAAATATGAGGGGGGTTCAATAAAGACTGAGACTGGTCTTTAGTGATAAGCACTGATAAGCTACACCATCTATTGCCGCCAGAGGGACTAGACTGATCATGCCATCTTGAAAGTGTTAACATTTCAGACTTGGATGCCTATTATTCAGAAGCCAAAAAGATGAGGTTTTTAAGAACAGGCTCATTGATACTTTTATTTTTTTACTTTTTATACTGGCAATTACAAGCTTTTTAAAAGCAATTTTCATTTATATTTTAAGTTAAAATTAAATTTAATAATTTCTTTAAATTTACAAACCTGGGGTGCGACAGTATAGTCTGGACTAGAATTAGGATCGTGTCCAGATTCTTTACGAGAGGGGTCATCATTGAGATCTACGTGGAATAGGTAGAATATTACACCAAACATGGCAGGACCTATTCCGTTACATAGGCCTCGCATACCGGTGACCATACCCTGCACTAAACCTGCAAATCAACATTTAGATATTAATTAAATTATCTTGATTAACATATTTTTTATACATATAAAATCCAAAAACCATTGACACATCATGAAATCTCTTAAATTACTTCAGGTATGACCATAGCTAAAAAAATTTTACAATCCAATACCTCTTAATCACCATCTTAAATACATGAAGCTATCTCAGAAACCAATATAGCACTAAGGGGTTTCTAATTGGCCATTTTATTCATAAGGTGGTTATATAAGTATTTGAACCAAATCCCATTACTAACACAATTTTAACCTCTTTTTTTAAAACGCTGTAATAAAACCATAATATTTGGTATGATTATATATAAAAATAATATTAATGTTAACAAAGTAGTCCCAATCATAATAATAATTGTTGACAACAATAATCCATTGTAGTCCCAAGATAGCTGGAGGTTGGATCTCCAGCAGATTTCCTACAAGTGAATCTAAGAACACCATTCTGGCACTCCTCTTACAAGGGTCTACCAGCCTGCTGGCATTATCTACAGAGGATCCCAACAACCAGTTTTTAAAAAAAAAATAAATAAATATTAACTTCTAATTTAAATCAAATTATAATAACTATTTACAAAGGGAGACAGACAGAGAAAAATAGACTTCAGCGCCGGGATTCGAACCACGAACCTCCCNTGATGCTAGGGTCTTTTAAAAAAAACGAAAATAAAGGTTATTTCAAGTACTTTAAAAAAGGTATGAAGTAATTTCCCCATAAAATGCATAGTTTTTTTGTTATTCCGCGTTAAAACTTTTAATTTTCTCCTAATGCGAATAAGTGTCAACATTCGACAAGCTATTACTTCGTATCTATTGGGCCTAAAGACTTCATAAATACACCATCTTATTTGTTTTTTTATAAGCTACATTTTTCATAAGAATATTTTTTTTGATAAAATGCATACTTTTTGAGCTATTTGCGAAAAACCGTCTGAAAACGTGTTTTTTTCGACTGAAAAATGGACACTTTCAATCGCGAATAAGTCGAAAAGTATCAAATTTCAGAAAAAACTTTATAGAACAAAAATTGCTTAGAATTAGTCAATCTATCCATTTCCGGACTTATTTTTAATGAAAAATTTTTTACCTAAAAAAGGGGGGGGGTTCACCCCCTACGTAAAAGCAACCCCCGGCATAGGGTCAACTTTGAATTAGAGGGTCAATAGAACCTTCATACAAATTTTCATGAAAATTGGTGCTGTACTTTAAAATTATGAGGTTTTGCCTTTCATTGACTGGACTAAATAGAACTAGACCGAGAAATACGCTTGTAATTATAAAGTACTCAATTAGTACCTGTACTTAGTACAATCAATTAGAAATTCAATTTTTATAAGTTTTAGGTAGTATTCATACTTTTGATTTAATTGCTTTGATTTAATTGATTTATTTACAAATTTGATTTAAATTAAAATTTAAATGTTCCGTAGTATGAATACTACCAAAAACTTATAAAAATTGAATATTAACTTCGTGCAACCTCATTTCGTACTCTCAGAGGTACATTCTTGAATTAGAAAACATGTTGAATGGATTAAAAGAAAACTAAAGGCAAAGTAAAAAAATAAGGGGAGAATTAACCTCTGACTAATCTTCTAAAGCTATTTGGGAAAGGCTTCTCTTTAGGTTATAAGCATATATTAATCGTCTAATTCCTATATCAAGCATACGATGTGTGAAGAAACCTCTGTTTTACCGCAAAGTTTACATTTATAAATACTTCTCCAGTAGCCGGAATCAATTACAAATATGGGATGTATGCAAATTATATTTGATTAATGAGGGCCATTAGCATATTCTTAATTAGCCAAATAAGTTAAATTTTCTTAACAGTAGTTAATTAATCCATCAAATAAAAAAAAAAAAAGTATATTTAAAATAACACACTCCGACACATAGCACAGTAAATTAACACTCTCCTAAAGCATGGAAATCCAGCTATTTAAATTTTAATGATAATAATACACTGTAGCCCAAGAGAATTGTAAAGCTAAATAATTTATTTTTAGTATTACTGCATAGCCCAATATCACTAAATGTTAGCTGATAAAAAAAGAAAAAAATTGTAGTTAAATAAGTTTTTTAATCAAATTACCTTGTTTATCAGCATCGGATCTCATAGAAACAAAAGCACTAATGGCCGGGTAAGTAATACTTGAGATAGAAGCGAGCAAGCCAGCTGCCCACATCATCCTATGAAAATACAAACAATCAACAATCAGTCAACAATTATTCATTAATAAAATCTTATACTAAACAAATGTAAATCAATTATAAGTTCTATTTTAAAAATTCAATTTCTATATATGACAAGAATAGTACTGTACCTCAGAGGTAAACTAGAACATAAAAAATGTTTACTTAGATACAGTAGAATCCCGATATATCGTATCTTCAAGGGGTCGAAGAAAAAATATGATATATCGAGTAGTTCACTAAATCGGGATTATGAAATATTGATGGTAAAAAAAGAAGAATTAATGTAATAATTAAGACGTATTTATTTTGCACATAATACACTGTGTATGATCCTAAAAAAATTAAATATGTGCTAGGTTTAAAAAAATTATAAATTGTTTTTTTGAATTAAACTATTTGTTCGGGTGTTATCCATAGCATTTTATCTAAATACACTAAAAGGAGGTAAACAATCAAATCTTGGAAAAGGGTCCCCTCCTTTCATATACATTTAACCGCAATTTTTCTCAGAATTATAAGAGTTATTCCTTCATCTGTCCAAGAATTACATTTGGTTTGGACACAATCACACTCTCCCCCAGAATCTTCTAATGCCGATCAAACGACACGCGAGAGTTCTAATTTTTTCTCTGAAGAATGTTCCCTCGAATAGGTTCCTTTGCAATTCGGAATTAATAAAAACCATTTAATTAACGCTTCCTCTAATTGTAGTGAAGTCTGAACTGTTGTTATTTTTTCTGAGTAGAGTAAAACAACAGATATAGGTAGTGAAAAAGCAAAATCTTGGAAATGGCCGCTTCCATTCATACGTTTAATCGGTATTATTCTCAGAATCATACAAGTTATAAGACATTTTTGTTCACCTCGAAAGGGAAAAAAATACGTTATACTGAGGGAACTGAAATGCATTGATTTTATAACAATTATCGAGATTTTTTCAAGGGACTGTCAATAATATACGATACATTGGGATATATGATATAACGGGATATGAAATACCGGGATTCTACAGTAATAAATTTTTAATTGTCTTGATGCAACTTTTGATGCTCTTTCTAGAGGCTTATCCCACAATCACAGTTCCACAGCTTTAACCAGTTTAAATTGAGCAATAATAATATAAGATTTACCACTAGTCAAAAAGTCAATAATCATAGGTTTTTCTCTGAGGTACAGAATATTAATTGGGCATTGAAAGGTAATTAGCTTATAATTATCCACAACATTCCAGAACTAACATATAATAATAATAATAATAATTTATATTAAGGAATTAAAAGTGACTGAGCATCTCTTGTTTGATGAAGTAAATTTATGAAAAACACAACTAATAACCAAATTCTTAATAGTAACAAGCAATTTTAAAGAAACACTCACCAAGTTTGAGATCCGAAACCGTACCACATGAGCTGAAGCATTTCAAATAGGAGTCCAAGCATTATCGTATGTTTACTACCAAGAGATCTCATGAGAAAGCCGAGAATCATCTGAGCTCCGACGGAAAGAATACCTACAGTAGCTATGAATACTGCCACACCAATTACACTAAATCCCATAACCTAATAACAAACAAATAAATACATAACATTAAATGGAAATACTAAAAGGTATTTAGCATTAAAATAAATTTCTCATTTCAAATTTGTTTAGTGAAATTTTCTCTTGTTTAGATTTAGGATATAAAAGTGTCAGTCCTAGAGAATTAATATTCATTGTAACAGAGCATTTGACAGGAGAATAAAATAATAATTGTATTTTTCTTATCAGAACTTGGCTCAGGTCCTACTAAGTTGAAGTTCTGATGCAATAAATATGTTATATTAGACACTCCACCTTTTGTTTCAAACATAAAAACCAAAATATGTCGTTTTTGCTTCCATTACATTCAATGAGATGAGAAGCAAAATAATGAAAATTCTTAATATTTTAACCAAATTACAAAATGTCTGGGTAACATTAGGGAACTATTTTGGTCTTCTATCTGTTTTTCAAACGACCACACACATCTTAAAAACTAATTGTCTGTAATTTAAAAAAAATTGATGGTAGGTCATAATTGGCTTATTGTTAGTTGCATACTAATTAAAACCTTCTGCATGCATTGCTTTCTCTTCCACATGTGCATAAGCTTCTTTATATGAATAGCTATATCTTTATTGTACTCGTATGATTTTGAAGAAATTTGGATAGTTCCTCCAATTTCCACAATTGGGAAAGCTCACAGATGGTCCTATATTATTTTAATCTGCCTGCATACATGTAATATTGAATACAAATAAATGTGACCCCACTAGGAATGAAAAGAGGTCCAGAAAAACAACAATTTTATACTCATTGACCATTCGTCCAATAACAGGATGCGAGGAAGCTGTGTGCCTAGCGGACTATTTCAATTTAATTAATTACCTATTCTTGAAAATTAACATTTTATCGTTCTATATACACCGAATACTTATTTTATGAATAACTAGGGGGCTCTGCCCCCTACTCCCTTTGCTCGTCAACCCCCCCAAAAGCGGCCACTGCCACATTGAGGCACTCTACAGCGAAGCATTAAAATTGATCTCGTTTCTTTTCAATGTTGACAAATATATACATGCTGTAAAATATCACGTTAGCTATAGAAAGTACTGAAAAGGACTGTTGAGAAAATTCCTGAGAAAGACTGATTTAGCGATTTTTTT
>KZ651078.1:152425-165238 GCA_001010745.2 Gerris buenoi | reverse complement strand
AATTATTAACATTACATTTTTGATAGACTTCAAATAGATATAATAACTCATCTAAATAGTGACCAAGCCTTTTATCAAAACTAAACGTTATAATTATTAAGATAACATTTATGATTTACTACCGATAAAAGTAAAGGTTTGTGTGTTGATTTGTTAATCTTTATATAGATTTAATAACTTATCAAAATAGTTTTGATTTATTGTGTATTGAAAGCTGTCACTTTTTGATTAAGGCATGTAAACAAACAATGCGCTTTCTTTATTACACCATCCCGTGTTTTGTTTATTGTCTAGGGAATGACAGTTCCCCGTGTCATTATTGAGCGGAATGTACTATCAGAACCTACCCTTTCTCCCCCCGAGAACCTCCCCCTAACCCCTCATCTCTATCGCACACTTACAAACAGTTAATTATATATCACTCTCTCTGAACTTGTTTGTTTACAAAACTTTTTTAATAGGGTAAAGTGGGGCTATGGTGTCACTTGGGGTTATTGTGACAAACTCATTTTTTGTAGGGAATTGTTTTTTTTTTTCTCTACCTGTTTGTTAGGAATGAAGCAGCACTGTTTCTAGTTCCAGAATCTGACAATAGGAGAATTATTACTATTAAAATTCCCTACAAAAAATGAGTTGGTCACAATCACCCCAGGTGACACCATAGCCCCACTTTACCCTAATATAGATAGATAATAAAGGCCTCATAGAGGTACATATCCAAAATATATCTCAATTAAATTAACAAATAATAAATAAATTTATGCACTTACAAGTTTCAAATAGACAAAGATGCAAGAATACTGTCCAGCTTCCGGAAGGTAAGAGAGGAAAACAGTAACGCACAGCATTAGCACAGTTGGGTCCTTTCCTACTTTCCTCAGTGACTTGAATAAAAAAATGAAAAATAAAAAAATAAGCATAAAAAGAAAAGACAAGATTGTTTAATAAAATGTATAGTTGTCATGTATTTTATAAAAAAAAAGGTGTGTTTATATTTCTTTGAGCAAGAAACTATTAACTTACAGAAAATGGATCTGCCTGTTCCCATGAGATAGGTGCACCCCACGTCGATGGTCTAACCTTCTCAGGAAGGCTTTCAGGCACAGCAACAAGAATGAAAAAGACATCTAATAGAGCAACTGCAGTAGCCAACGCTACAACTACACTTTCACTGTATACGTTCATTAAATAAGCACCCAGAGCTGGACTAATAACCATACTGGCTGCAAATGTAGCTGAAACCTGAAAAAATAAATACAGTATTATAAAAATGTTAGCAATTACGAGCAAACATTTTTTACAGTCCTCCCTATTACACTAAGTGAGAGGTTTTGAACTCTAAACTATCCTTTATATGTTGAAAGAATAGTCTCTTCCCGAAAAATATATTTGATTCATAATTATCCACAACATTCCAGAACTAACATATAATAATAATAATAATAATAATTTATATTAAGGAATTAAAAGTGACTGAGCATCTCTTGTTTGATGAAGTAAATTTATGAAAAACACAACTAATAACNCATATCCAAAATATATCTCAATTAAATTAACAAATAATAAATAAATTTATGCACTTACAAGTTTCAAATAGACAAAGATGCAAGAATACTGTCCAGCTTCCGGAAGGTAAGAGAGGAAAACAGTAACGCACAGCATTAGCACAGTTGGGTCCTTTCCTACTTTCCTCAGTGACTTGAATAAAAAAATGAAAAATAAAAAAATAAGCATAAAAAGAAAAGACAAGATTGTTTAATAAAATGTATAGTTGTCATGTATTTTATAAAAAAAAAGGTGTGTTTATATTTCTTTGAGCAAGAAACTATTAACTTACAGAAAATGGATCTGCCTGTTCCCATGAGATAGGTGCACCCCACGTCGATGGTCTAACCTTCTCAGGAAGGCTTTCAGGCACAGCAACAAGAATGAAAAAGACATCTAATAGAGCAACTGCAGTAGCCAACGCTACAACTACACTTTCACTGTATACGTTCATTAAATAAGCACCCAGAGCTGGACTAATAACCATACTGGCTGCAAATGTAGCTGAAACCTGAAAAAATAAATACAGTATTATAAAAATGTTAGCAATTACGAGCAAACATTTTTTACAGTCCTCCCTATTACACTAAGTGAGAGGTTTTGAACTCTAAACTATCCTTTATATGTTGAAAGAATAGTCTCTTCCCGAAAAATATATTTGATTCTCAAAGCAGCTTTTGGCTACTATAGGGCCATTATCAGTAAAAAAAATAGGTTTGTTCCAACCACACTTCAAACTGGTTTGAAAAAACTGTTCGACGCATGCGCATCGGACCACACTTGAATGTTTTTTGCTAATGCGCATGCATCGTACAGTTTGAAACTAGTTTGAAGTTTGGTTGGAACAAAACTATTGAAAGGATGGGAGTGTATTAGTCGGCAACAGATATAAGACAATTTGTATTTTATACCAGTTGCTGATTTGACATGACTCACTACACTCCTATCATTTAATTTTTTAATTAACATTTTTCACTTTTCAGCACTGATAACAGTCCTAAAGTGGCCAAAAGATGCTTTGAGAATTAAATATATTTTTACGTGGAGGGGGACTATTCTTTCAATATTTCATATTTTAACACATCCTGTATATGTTCCAAGCAGTAATACATGAGTTCTTGGACTGATAAAATTTTCTAGTTCATACCTGTACATTAAAATATTATCCACTTCAAAATATCACATAGACTTATCCAATTACGTTAGTTAAGTTGTGGGGACAGCAAATGCCCAATTTCAAGAAGAATGAGCCACATATATTATCAGCAGTAAATATTTTTAAAAAATACCCATTTCTTCCAAGTGTAGTTAGAGAAGGTTAAATATACCACACCAAATAAATGTTATTAAAATTATTTTAAAATAAGAATGTAATAATTAATGCCTATCTTAGTGTGTAATACAGTGATTGTCGATCCAAGAAAATTAGGGAAAGTAGAAGTAGAAGGAACTTGAATATAAATGCCTTCATGCAATTGTTTCATTATTTAGTGTTAGGGGGGGGGGGGGGTTAAAAAAAAGTTAAATCTAATATTGTAATTTGAGTGGGAGTTAGTTCTACAGTGTTCCTCGGATAAATGATGGTGAAGTGTTTTTGTCTTTGCTCAAATGATTTGCGAGATTGTAGGAACCTTTTTCCTTGTCTTAACCCAAAGTTCAAGGCTTCTCCAATTCTCTCCAATCTAACTTCTCAGGTTTTCAAACACATTTTTGTGGCGATCGAGGCACTTTCCATGACACTGTTTCNGATCAAACGACACGCGAGAGTTCTAATTTTTTCTCTGAAGAATGTTCCCTCGAATAGGTTCCTTTGCAATTCGGAATTAATAAAAACCATTTAATTAACGCTTCCTCTAATTGTAGTGAAGTCTGAACTGTTGTTATTTTTTCTGAGTAGAGTAAAACAACAGATATAGGTAGTGAAAAAGCAAAATCTTGGAAATGGCCGCTTCCATTCATACGTTTAATCGGTATTATTCTCAGAATCATACAAGTTATAAGACATTTTTGTTCATCTTGAAAGGGAAAAAAATACGTTACTGAGGGAACTGAAATGCATTGATTTTATAACAATTATCGAGATTTTTTCAAGGGACTGTCAATAATATACGATACATTGGGATATATGATATAACGGGATATGAAATACCGGGATTCTACAGTAATAAATTTTTAATTGTCTTGATGCAACTTTTGATGCTCTTTCTAGAGGCTTATCCCACAATCACAGTTCCACAGCTTTAACCAGTTTAAATTGAGCAATAATAATATAAGATTTACCACTAGTCAAAAAGTCAATAATCATAGGTTTTTCTCTGAGGTACAGAATATTAATTGGGCATTGAAAGGTAATTAGCTTATAATTATCCACAACATTCCAGAACTAACATATAATAATAATAATAATAATAATAATGTACAAGTGTATAAGTAATAGACAAATGAAATATCAGTAAATTGTTAAAATGTAAAGAAAAAAATATTAATAAAATATTAACTGTTTTGAATGTTTAGACTTCTTTAATATGGATTAATAACTAACTTAAAACAGTGTAATGTAAAATTTATTTAGAATAATATTAAAGATGCAACAAAGTGTAAGAGTAGCTACGATTAGTCAAATAAATCAAAATTAAATATTTTCCTTCATCGAGGTATATACAACAAAAATACTGAAAATCAATTGTATTTTATATCCCGCATAAAATAAATACGTAGATTCTTTATTTATGTGATATACCCTTGACTTTATTGCTTTACCTTATAAGGGTTTTAGGGCCGAAACAAAGGATTTCCACCTCACTCGATTTTGGTCTTTAGTTCTTTCTTTTTTTTCTCCCCCTTATAAAAAAATATATTAACGGCAAGGAAATGTCAATTAATCACAAATTTTATTTTATTTTAGTTTTGACAGATCCTTACTATCCTCACACTTTAGGTTTGTTCCAACCCCATTTCAAACTAGTTTGAAACTGTCCGACGCATGCGCATTAGTAACAGGAGTTCAATTTTGGTCTGATGAGCATGCCTCGAAGAGTTTCAAACTAGTTTGAAATGTGGTTGGAACAAGCCTTTTATTTTAAATACAGTCAATAATTAACTCAGTCATTAAAAGTACACAGCGTTGTCATTTAAATATATAAAAAATGAAAAAAAACAAAAATATATAAAGTAATCATTTTAAAATATGAATAGTTTAAAACTTCTCAAAGAATATTAGCCTCGAAAAACAAAGATTTTATTCTAAAACCTTTATACACATATTTGTGTGTGTCTTCGGCAAGTTGTTTGTTAACAAAAACACAATAATAACCGCTTACAATGTCAATAATAAGTATGTTAAGCTCAACTGTATGTTAAGCTGGGTAACCCGAAAATTTCATAGAACGATTATCTATTGGTACAGGGTCTATGAGCCAAATTTCAGCTCAATTGTATGAAAGAGAAGAGGGTTAATTAGCCCTACAAAGATTTTGATAAATATATTTTTTTCTAATTAAATGAATATTATCAATATCTATTTTACTTATCTATTAAGATTGAACGTATTTTCATGACAATAAATTTTCTTTGAGAAATAAAAAATATTTGGTTAAAAGGCATAGTGGATGGAATTAAGTTAGAATAAGGATGTAGGTCAACAAATTCTATGAGGCAAACAAATTACAGCTCATTCTACTTCCCCCTTCGAGATGCCTCTAATCAAGAATAATTTTTCAATTGATATGTTTGTAAAACATATTTGAAAATTAGATGGGACATATGTACTACATTTGTAAAACTAAATATACAAATTAAATTATATAATAATTTGCTTATTTATTAATAAGTATACGTTATTAATAAATTTCAGTTTTCCAAATTTGTAGAATTTTAGACCTCCCCCTCCCCCCAAAAAAAATTGGAAAATTTAGTTTGGGGTACTTTTGAATCCCACAGTACATAACTCGAAGAAGGTTTAAAATAAATACATATTTACATAATTTTACAATATATCAACTATATTTAAAGTGCTAACATACCTTGATGCCCATAATAAGACCGTTCATTAGGAATGTATGATCTGGAAATGTGTTATTAAGAGTCTGAAACAAAAAAAATAAATAAATAAAAAAAATAAAGAATAAACAGAATGAACAGTCTGGTGGAGAACTTAGGAATATCAAAGGCTTATACAACTACATAATGTTATGAATAACTTAAGGTTATCATCATGTCACTCCATTAGTTGCATAAACTTTATAATTGGCATTTGTAACAATATGGATGCCATTTCACTTAAGTAACCAATTAATCGGTCCTTAGCTGGAATTGAGAATCGAACCAGTAACCCCAGATTACTAATAAAAAAAAATATCATACACTAAAATACCACATGTAGAATGTAAACTTGGTGCGTAGGCTTCCACGGGTAGACTCGTAATAATGAACAGCTCGGTTCAGCGTCCCCCCCCCCTTCACTCTAGTTGTCAGTATAGCTTGTTGCTTCAAGTAAAGATTACAATGTATCACACCCCTGATGATGTTTCCAGTAGTGAAAGCGAAACATTAGATTTAAACCCCTTCATGACACATATTTCTCCAGAAAACCAAGCTGTTTATTATGTTTAATGTACATCTACATTTAAAATGTTAAAAGATAAACAATGAGGTTTGACCGAATGTTATAATAAATAAAATATTACAACCTAAGACCTCATCTAGCTTTTCATTTTTAGGGTCCATCAGCGAAGCGAGGACCCTTACACATTCCTGAGCTTGTCTGTCTGTGAATAACAAACCTGATTTCTGTAAAGTACCCAACAAAAATTTGAAATTTTCATTTCTGTTATGTGTTATAACTCAATCAAAGGAAAATTATAGAGTAGCTCCAAAAATCATCAAAATCTAAGGGTTGAAGTTTAAGGGGTTTAAAAAAATGTGTGCAGGAAATGCGTCGTGTGACATTTAAGGCGGCATGGAAAAGGAAATAAATATTTTGTTTCGTTTTTGTACCGATTCATCTTTTTCCCATGCATTCTTGAAAATTGCGTTTTTCGTGTGTCCTCCCCTCCTCTATTTTTTGACAAATCGACAGAAATCTGAAAAAATCACTATAATTCTTTATCAATAAACGAAACCGTGGTTTTTAAGGAATCTTTCAAATGTCGCAAATTTTGTGAGAAAAAATCCCCCCCCCCAAAAAAAAAAAATGTAAATAAAAATTTAATGTCATAGTAACGGACTGGGCTAATAAGCACTTCGGATTTGATCCACTATGTTTTTATTATTAAAAGTAAACTAAAAAAAACTTTAAGGGGGGGGGAATAAATAAATAAGCTAGTAAAATCACGGAGCTTACGTGGATTAACCTTTGCAGTAATACTGTGTTCCACTTATTTGAACCTTTTATTAAAGATTTTTAATGGTCCTTTTCGTGGTATTTAATCTACATTATAAAATTGATAAGTTTTAGTGATTATAATATTTATTTTGTACATGAATACAAAATCAATTATCAGTTTCAGCAGGATATAATTTATCAGTTTGAATAGAAATTTATACATATATTAAAAATAATAATCTTACCGATATAATGGGCATCGTGAGTAGGCCCCAGGCGAAAAATTCGAGAAATATAACAACAAGAGCATGGTAGACACTTGGCTCACCAATGCCTGAATTCTGAAACAAAATTAAGATAACACATAAGTAAAATCATATAAATGAAAGAATAAATGGATATTTATTTATTTTATAAATGTATGATGCATTTAAAAGAGAAAAAAATGTTTGGAAGAGGGCTAAGACAAGACAGTACAATTTATATCACTAAAGAATAAAAACAAAGTATCTCCATAAATAAGATCATATTTTACACAAATTGAATTTGACGCAACCCTCCAAGGGGAGTATAGGATTCAAGATTTGTATGCTTAGCTAAAATGTTAACCAACCACTTCAAATATAAAAACTATAGTCTTGAGTGCACTCATGACTTAATGACCAGCTTATAACTCAATCCGGAGTATTGTAAGAACAAATTGCCGTAGTGTAATAAAACTAACTGTACTACTGACAACAGTGGGGTACTTAAAAAGGCGTAACATAAAATATCAAACTAAAAAAAAGCATATGTATAAAACAAGCAGGTCTCTGAATGCATGAAAACATCCCATTTGAAGTATCTTTCAGGTTTTCGTAATTAAATAAAATTATTATTGGATATTTTATAAAAACAAACATGTACTACAAAAATAGCCCTACCCGACGGAAAACCGAAACGGGATCTCTTGATCTTGATATTTACAATTAGATTACACAAATTACCCTTTGAGTATCTTTTTTTTTTAGAACACATTATGTACGTCGTACATTGCAGTAAATTTAAAGGATATTATAATTTAAACACAAATTGATTAAAAATAAAACTTATATTGCAATACAAACAATTATATAATCATTAAATCTTTAAAAATAAAAACAAAAATGCTAAAGAAAAGATACCAAATCAAAATTAAATAATCATGTCAAAAAACAGTATATAATTACTAAACATAAAAATCCAATTAACTATCTAGTTGTTTATCAGATATTTATTTCAAGGTCGAAAAAATTAAGAAAGGTACATTTAATTGAAGGAAAAATGTATCAAAGAATAGACACGTTGCAATTAGAAAACATGGTATAAAAAGACGTACTGGACTGGGATTAGCAATTAGCGAGTCAATATAGAATATAGGTCAAGTAGGCATTATAAGCACTATATCGCTCAAAATGGGAGAAAAAATGTATCATTGAATGTTAAAAAGTCTAAAATATAGTCATGGTAACTTATATTTTTAAAGTAATTTTGGGTAGGCATTTAAATGAAGCATAAGTAATCAATGATACATTTTTATAGTTTACATTAGAGTAATAATTCTTAATACTAATAATAGCAATATTTTTAAATACTTGAAGAGTAATTTCGTTTGTCCATGGCCAAAATGATAGCTAAGATTTAGATGGACTTTTACTATGGTGGCAATTACTTTAAATATCTTTACAAATTCAAGAAAATTGTCGATGTACTTATAATTTTCTAATAATTTTACGAGTGTTCAAACATATTATCAAACTTGGCGTCGCATAAGATTACAAAAGAGATTTTAACAAATTTCTTTTTTTTAAAAAATCTTTAATTTGGTCGTAAAATTACGTTTTAAACGGTTAAATAACATCCTCCAACTTAATATCTACTCTTTAATTCTTAAAATTGTTAATTAAAAAGTTAAAAATAAAGTTCCAATAGTCTTTAAAAATATTTAAAATAAAAGAGACAAGATAGAAAGTTATTTTAATAAAAGAAGAAAGATAATTTACTGTCAGCGATCTAAAGAAAGAAATATAAAACATAATAAATTCTATTATTATATTTTCCCCGCTTAGACTGATTAAGAGCTATATTTTTTAAAAAGTTATAAACAAGTTTTACAAAACTAAAAGCTTTTTATTTTTATTTTTATTTAATTTATTTGTCAGTTTCGTCGCAACTTTATAAAAATTGTAGCATTGTTATGACTCTACAAGCATTATCGTGAGATTTCCATCGTCAACGTCTAACTACATAATTGTGATGTCTGTAGTTTCATTCCACTTATATTTGCGTCATAATAACAGTGATATTGATTGATTTCGATAACAAAAGCATAACTTCGAACAATACCTTCTTCCTTTTGAATTTGGGTGAAAACAAATGTATTCTTTTAATATAAAGAATTGGATTGAATAAATTATTTAGTTTCATAGTAACAATATAGAGGAAAAATAGACACAGTATAAAAACCGATACGGAACTAATCTACAAAGTTTCCACTACAGGAGACACTAGCAGTATAAAATGTTTACACAAGTGTATTTCAATCGGCTCGCAAAAAAATAAAAGAACGGTCTCAACATTACAACAATCATTATACATTTAAACCCACTCATTTGTTATTTCGTTATAAAAAAAGAAAAGAAAAAAAAACTAATGATAAGGTTACCTTAATCAAGTAAAAGTAGCTACGTCTATTAATAAACTAAATATAAATGTTAAAAAATGTATGACATATAGTAAAAATAATATAAAAAAAAGGTATATTAAGTATGTATATTATCATTATTATCGTATACTAAGTTAAGTGTATTACAAATAAAAAAAAGTTGACAGATGCCGTCGTCGCGTCGTGGGAGAGAATCTAAAATTATCATGGATGTCTAATGCAGTGGTTCTTAACCTTTTGGTAACCACGGCCCCCTTAAAATCTCCAAATATAATATCAAATACCCTTCGAGGCCCCCGGGGGTCGCGGCCCCCCGTTAAGAACCACTGGTCTAATAGAAACGAACCTCAAATGTCTACATTATAGCTCAAGCCTGATAACAAAAATTAATTTCTCACGTAATTTTTCTTCTTATTCGCGGCTTTCACACTGCGGGCGATACCGACCGAGACTGAGAGAGGCCGGGCCGAGCGTTTTTATATTCACACTCCGCGCGAGACCGAGCCGATCAGCCGATTATCTACTAGTCCCTGTACAACCGTATACAAAGCGTTTTCAGCGGCCGAAAACGCTTTGCTAACAAAAACACTGGGCATCGCTCGGCGTTTAATGAGAATAGCCCCATGCTAATACATGCATTTGTTTCTCAAGAGGAATCGGCCTCGCTTGGTCTCGCATGCAGTGTGAAAGCCGCCTTACACGAAGTATATGTGTGCACTATCAACTAATGTGACTAACTAACGTAATTAATTTCTTGAAGATAATTAAAATATTCTTTCTACGCTTGACAACTACGTGTAGTACATAAGTCTGCAACTAGTTAGTCATTATCAGAGATTAAAGAAATCGGTCAATTTTATAATAGTTAGTACTCTCTACCATGATTTTTTGTAATATTTAATTACAGTAGATAACATTTAGACTGAAAATTAATCGCAAGTGGTTGGAATAGGTCTGTTTTGTAATAATGGTTCATCAACAAACAAATTGTTTATTTTTATATCTTAAGTAACATTTAATATGAGTATTTACTACAAACAAAAAAAATTCTCAGATGAAACAAACAATTTGACTTTAATCCTCACTGAAAGCTTACTTTAATCCTTGTCAAACTAGTAAGTTTTACCTGTCATGTTATCCTCTTTGAAAAAAGATTTTTTAAAAGCTAGAAATAGAAGTGCTTGTGGGATGGTGCACTCAAATCAAGATTTTTTTGAGCGAGTAAGATAGATGAAGAGTTTTCTCAAAGCAAGAATAATCTATTACTAGCGTTTCCCAAACTTTTTGATGCTCCGACCCTATAAATTTCTCCCAAGGAGAATGTCCTTAGCATTTGCGCGAATCCGAAAATATAGTGTATTGCATATCCTAACGACTCCAGGTATATATACGAGTATACGTACATAGCTTCAAGAGCATGAATTCTACTAACATCATTACTGGATTAGGTAGGAGATACTGTAGACTGATTTACTTAAATCAAAAGAAACTAAGCACACCAATCATATTAATTCGGTTGATGGAATTCCTTGATTTGTCTATTTTTCATGTCAGTTTTGTATTATATTATATATAATATAAAGCTTCCTGAACTTATGATGGTAGGGTAATGACCCTTTGTCCGATTAAAGCAAAGGAAAGTTTTATTACTCAACGTTGTTACAATTGTTTACTCAATACTCGTTACAATTTGTCACTTTATTGTTATCAACCTTTCAAGTATTAGTTTTTATCTTTTTCTAATAACATTATTTTATTGTTATGAATTTATCTACATCACTTTATTATTTTTACTATGCTAAATTAATTTTACACTGTATTTTAATTTCATTTATATGGTTTTTTTTCTTTGTTTTTTTTTTAAAGTATTTTTTATTGTTGTCTAAATTTAATAAATTGTTGTCTTAATTTCAAGGATTTTTCGCGACCCTAAGATATTAGGGACCATAGGGTTGGGAAACGCTGCTATAGAGACCGTCATTTTTGAACGAAATTGTAGAGTGATTGGCTTAATATAGCGCAAGGCTGTCTAAAGCCACATAACTGGAGATGAAACATTTAATTCTTAATTTATCTTTAAAAAGATCATAATTGTTTCTTAATATTAACTTACAAAATGGATGTATATATCTAAAAAAATATGCTGTGTGTATAAGCCATTATTTATTACAGAAACTATGTAATTTTCATAATTTTGTATTTCTGCTAAAGCTGTGTTAGAGGGAGTTCAACAACTAAAGCCTTTGAAAAAAGATGAGCTATTTAAGAGCCTTCTAATCAAGGATGAGGTCATCGACAATTTCATCTTAGGCCAAACCACTTTTGGGGGGTTAAGGGGGCAGTCGATGTATTTATTTATAAACGCCTAATATCAGGCGTAATAAAATAAGTACACATGCAAAGTTTCATAATGAATTAAGTTAAGTTTATATGCATTAATAAAAGTTATTATGAGGATGTGACAGACTTAATACGGGTATTAACAGAGAAATACCCTTATATTGCTATTAGATTTGACAATTGACAGAAACTAATCACTGTTTCTCCTTGGCCTTTGTTCACTTTACAAATCTACATTACTGAAAAGAGTTAGCAAGTTTATAATATTTAGGTAAGTAAAAGCTTAGTACTACAGAAGACCAATTTTAAAATCAATAGCATTAAAAAATACCTTAAAAATGACTCAAAAAGTAATTTGGAAAAACAACCAAATTATTAAATTAGGGCACTTTGAAATTAGCAATGTTTTTGAAAAGGCAGACGTAGATAAAACAAAAAAAAAAAAGCTTAATGAATACAGTAATGATATTTGCATTAAGTGAACTTGCATTACCTATAGAGAGGACACTGAACAAATAGTTCTAGAATGTATTTCTAAATATAAAGACAATTTGTCAAAGTTTTGCTTTAGTAAATAATTACCGAGCTGATATATGAACAAATTGAAGGGTCAAAAAACAGTCTGTATTAAGACATTACAATTGTGGTTTTTTAGTACTTGGGTTTTATGTGCAAAACCAAACTTGGCAAATCTTATATATAGAAGGAAGAGCATCTTTATTTTTTTTATTTTTACACAAATCTTCACTTTTAACAACCAGAGGAAGGCCTATGATATCTTGACACCCCCACCTCCCTCAATCAGCTAGTTGTCTAAAGTCTAATATATTTAGTGTAAAAGAAAAAGTAATTTTACTCATAGACCGCTAAAATTGACTACTTAGTGTGGCGAATAGTGGCAATTTAAAAGCTCTCGACAAAC
>KZ651078.1:113397-143620 GCA_001010745.2 Gerris buenoi | reverse complement strand
CTTCGATTTTTCAAATCACAAAAATTTTGGGGCCCCCTAGTTACGCCCCCTTAAAAAGTCTAAAATTTTACTTTTTTTAAATCGACTCCTGGAAATTTTATTGGACTAAAGAGATTTATATTTATGTATTTTTGCCTTATTTTAGGACCTATTCTAATGGGGTAGTGCAGGGGGGGTAAATTTTGGGTTTTGTCTGAATTTTTTGGGGGGTAAAATGGCCGCAAATGCGATACATATTTGTAATCTACATTTCAATACCTTTGAAATGATACCCAACTTGAAAATTACAAAAAATGTAAAATATTGTGCGGAGATCGCAGAAATTTGGAGTGTTAAAGTTCGCATTAGGTTTTCTGCTTTTGGGCAAAAAAGTTAAACCTATATACCAAATTTCAAGTCTATAGCTTCAGTAGGTCGGGAGATATACACAAGATGCGACGGACGGACAGACGCACTACCAAAAGCATAAGGGTTTCTAGGACGACCTCGAAACCCTAAAAACGGTCCCGACGATTATGATTAAAAAAATTTAAAATGTAGTCCATTTAAATACTAATCTATCGATAAAAGCCGTTTTACCGGGAAAACTTCGAAGAGGAGAAGTTATTTATATGACAAATTTTAATAAAATATTCAATAATAACTAACTGCACCTAAGTAAATTATGAAATCTTATATGAGGAAGAAAAAAAAATCATAGGCTCGTAGAGAAAATAAGTCTATATTATATTTATGACGATTCATAAATATAATGTATGACTTATTTTCTCAAATGTAATGTATGACTTATTTTCTCAAAAAAATATTTAAAAAAATAAAAAAATAAATTATACAACAATAAAGGGAACAGACAAAGAAATAGAGAAGTATGTATAGAGTCGCAGGTGAATTGCCAGAAATGAAAATATGTAACTAAAAAAATAAATAAAGTTAAGTTTTAGTAAAAATATTTAAAGGTCTAAAGATACCTAGGCCTCAAGGGAAGTGAAATATAACGGAAAAAACGGAATGAATTGAAGTTATTATTCCCTGATGACGTAAATAAGAACAATGTAGTGTAAGTTGGCTAGTTACAAGAATAAAAGTAATAATTGTTGGGGTCCAACACCAGAAAAGCACTACATCAGTTTCCAGAAAAAAGTTTCAAGTTCAAGGAAAAATCCACTCAATACGAGCTATTTTTACTGGTCTTATATTACTTTGCTTTGTAAGTTTCATCGCACACCTATTACCCCAATTTTGAACCACTTCCCGTCATTCAATCTTCTCCAAATTTTGCACATAGAAACAACTAAGGTGAAGAATACCGAAACAAACAAAAAAAAAAAAAAAAAATAAAATAAAAATAAATTAATAAATAAAAAATAGTACATAAGACCAGTTTTCAAAAATGGATTTTTTATATTAATTATTATTTATGGTTATCTTTTAAAAAACGCATAATCTTCTCCTACTATGTTTAAAAAAAATAATAATAGTAATAATAATAAACTTAATTACTCCTATAAAAAAATTAACTGAACTTAGTCACTGATAATGGAATAAGATTAAGATGAATTTGATATTGAGAAATCCATCTCCTCCATCGGGTGTAATAATACAATACAACAGTCATCTCTGCTTACGCTAAAATATACATAAATGATGGAGTTACTGAACTATAACATTAAAACCCGTGGCATTTATTTAAAAGACGAGGTACTATATTACGTGTCAAGAAAGATTAAGGATAAGAGCCCCAGGACAGAGTCACAAAAGAAGAAAAGACGACGAAATACGAGTCATATTACGACTTGAATATGAAAAAAAAATATATACAGGGTGTTTGGTCTAAGATGTAACAAACGAAGAGGGATTCTATTCGTGCTAAATTTTTCATACAGGAATACATTATTCCTAGGTGTTTGGTACTTCTTTAGATTGTTACTCCCCTTTGTTTTTTTTAGAATATAAATTACTGACAAAATAACAATTAAGACAAAGGGATTTTTAGTCCAATGCACTCTAATGATTTTTATTCCTTTGGGACAAAGGAATATCACACTTCTGTTTTAATAAGGGGAGTAACAATTTAAACAACATTCCATACACCTTTTGTAGAATGTTACTCCCCTCTGGTTATTTAATAAGGGGAGTAACAATCTAAAGAAGTGTTTACCATATGTTAGATGTTTCAAGATTCGCATTAAAATACATATTATTGAACATTTACCATAAAATACCTTCACCCTATAAGTATGTATATGTAAAAACTACGTTTTTTTTTTTTGTTTTGTTTAGCAAATTTTCCTTTATAAAATTTGGCTAATTGAGGTTTATTTGGTTTTATTTAATTGATTAAAAAAAACCACACTTTCTTTTTCAAAAAAGCTATATTTGACCTTACACTTTCGGGCTTCTTCCACCTTGTAACTATCACTTTGACATGAGTTTAATTAATAAAAACTATCACAGCAAATTAAATTGTCCACAACTGTGAAATGCGGGAAACCACATTACATTTTCATACATAATACATTTTCATACATTTACTTGAATCCTCCCTGCTTAAATGTCAGAAAGAGACTTTTCCTGTTGCTTTTTTTATTTACACTTTTAAACCAACAATTGTGTATTTGTGATTCTTTAAATGTAATTTAAATAATGAGAACAGATATTTTAATAACCTTTTTGCACGAGAGTAGTTTCCTCGATTTGTCTAAAAGCTGTTTAAACCATTCATTGAACTTCACCATTGATTAACACGAAGTTCAGTAACTTTAAAAAAAAGAATTTAAATATAATATTTATCTGCAAGGGACAAGAAATATTACTCTAATAGACAATATAAGATGAGGTATTGGCACAATCGATACTTGACATTATCGATCGGTTTAGAATTAAATATTTAAAAGGTGAATTCGTAATTCCTTTCTCCGTGCGTATTCCTTTTACTAATTTATTGTCACGATGTCAAATATCAAATTTCAAATAAATTTAACGATTGCCAAACAACCAATATAATCAATATTTAATACGATTAAAATAACCTCCATGTACTAAAGAAAGTCTGACAGTCAGAGAGTAAAATTTAAAAAATAAGTTATAATAGTAAAGAAATAATAGTTTGCAGCCATTCCTTATCACCACGAAACTTTTTTATCCCTTCAGTCACGAACATAATTTAATTTTTATATTTAACTAGTAGGGTCATGAAAGGAATAAATAAAAAAGAAACCCTTAAATTATATTTCGACCCTTTCTTGGCGACATTGTCGAGCTGTTTATAACATTTAATATTAGTGTTTAAGCGACATTTTTCGTTTATTGAATCAAAATAAATAACAAGATTTACTAAAGCAAATAGAGTAGTCCAATAATTACGTCCAGGCTATTAACATCTATGCTCCGACTGTTGTTGGGTTCCGTTCAAATGTTAAAATTTATAAAGAATCAAGTAAAAATCAACAAATACATTTGTAATAGCTATTTACGTAACTAGAGCAGTAAGGGCGTTTTTACAGGCCGAGGGCGAAGTTTGAAAGCACGAGTGCGTTTAACGCCCGAGGCCTGTCATGGCGCTTCCTGCTCGTGGTGCGTACACTATTTTCTCGCCCACCTCATTTAAACTAACTACAAAAAACTATTTTGCCGTAACCTTCACAAACAATAAACGCGCATATTAAGGTTAAATCATTACCAAAACAAATCACAGTTATAAAAAAAAATTGATTGTTTACAAATTGAACAGCTGACGCTGAGAACTACTAGCGCTTCCTGCACGCCGCGGCCCGGCCAGGAAGCGCTTCTCGAACTAATTAGCGGCCCTGTAATGATAAAGCGTGCATTATTACCGGCCCCGGGGCTGTAATATGGAACTTTAACGGCCGCTCAGGATAGGAATGTTTACAAGTAGAGGGCGATAAAAATTGTTACTTCTGATTATTGTAAATTGATTGATGAAAGTTAAATTTATATTGAAGTATCGGTTAAATTATATCTACATCATATGCAACTAAGTTATTAAACATCCAAACGCATAGATTACAAGTTGATATATCCAAAAAAAATTCAAATTGATGATTTGTTTAGAGGTATAATAATACAACTTGAAACGACCAAGAGAATTTACTTGAATAATTACAAAAGATTTATTACTTACATAAGAATAAAATTATTTACTTTCATGGTAATAAATATTTTTTTTTTTTTCAAGGTTAATAAAACTAGAAGAAACATCTATATTTATTGACAATTAATAAAAAAAATCTGTTAACAAATTCAGACAAAACTTTCTTATCGTTATACAGAATTAAAATACTGATATCATTTTTTATAAAAAAAAGTTTAATAATAAATGTTTGTTTACACAGACATACTTCAATTTTCATCGGGGTAACAATTTATTGATTCCGCGAGCTTACCGAAGGTAACGGAAGCTATGTGATTGATCGTTCAGAAGAACGAATATTTTTTTAGGTCTCCGAATTAAAATATTCAAAGACAAACATTTTTTTCATTTATTAGAAATCATTTTTGGAACTGTATCTGCCTTTCGGTATTCAAAGTATTCGTCTGATATTGTAGAAATTTGGATTGTTTGCAGAATATAGCCCACAGATAGCCTCACAATTTTATTATGTTAACTACTTTTGCGCACATTTAATATTACTAAATTGATACTTTTATTCGTGTAAAAAAAAAACAAATAATTTTGATATACATATTTAAAATAAAACGGGGGAAACAATTAAATTAACAATAAATGGATGCAAAAGCATTACTGCAATGAAGTACTTGATATGATGCGAGGAAGCTATGTGCCACACTAATTGGCAGACTATTTTATTCAATATCTCAGAAGCTTGGATATAAAAAAAAAACTATTTGGTAAAATTGGTACTTAAATAAGAGTTTTTTGGGTGGAAGAATCCTTAAAATATTGAGCTAAAACTCAATTTCCGATCCACCGCGGAGTATGATTGCTCTGAACATGGTATAATTAATTTAATCGAAATTGGAGTATTAGTTAAGGCGCCGGAAGCGTCTTCAAACCTACTATTTAGATAAAAGGTTAAGGGAGGTCCCTTAACGAGTAAATCTTAAAATTGACTGGTTTTAGCTACTTCAGTTAACAGTTCAACGATGAAGATGAAGACAAATAAACTAAGTGGTCTAGAGACTAAACCACTCTACAATTTACACTCTAAAATTTATACAATGAACCGATTCAATTTGCTCTTTTAGTTTAATTTAGTAATGTTAAAATTTTAGTTATTTGGTCTTAAGAAAAATTAAAATATTATAATTAGTTTAAAACATCAACAATGACAAAACCATAATTTTATGACTAACAATTGTACGATAATATATGCAAAAAATAAAAACAATCTACTAAAAATAAATAAATAATTTGTAACGACGTGATTGAACTGACAATAATCGATGACACATTATGTCAGATTTCAAAGAGTTGTAGAAAAATGTCAATATGACAAGATAATTGCACGTCTGTATATCGATCAACTAAATAAGCTACAAACGAAAGGTATTTTAATCTTTAATCTTCTTATAAAAACATGTCAACAAGGCTCAACGAATATTTGAAAACATTTCTGTAAAAGTTATTTAAAAAGCACTAATATACTTATAAGTATTACGATAATTATTATAATAGTTTTTTTACTCACTTTTACACGAAAAGCGATGTAATAGAACATTCTTATCACCAAACATAATCACCGTCCTACGGTAATTAAGTAAACTTAATCACTAGTCGTTAATTTGAAACTTTTTTGTTTTTGTATAAACCAATATCATTTAAAAAATGATAAAAAAAAGTCATCAACACTTTTTTAGATAGAACATTTCATAAATTACCAGCTCAAAAAAAAACTTAACAAATTTATCTAGCAAACTAGTTGATAATTTCCAAAAAAAGAAACTTATTAAGTAACGCTTCAAGTTTGGAAAAACTTCTCCATATCTACTTTAATAAGATATGGAACGTTGATGGTATTTTAATGGAATTCTCGTATCTAAAGTCACTAGACACAACAAATGAGCCCAAACAAATAAGTAAGCACGAAAATGTACTATCGAGCATAAACCAAGCAGTGTGGACAACAACAAACACTAATTAATAAATATAAACGAACATTAACGGAAGATTATCAATTGCTTGTCGGTATGGTGGAACAACGCCAAACGAACAAGCACCGAGAACAAACAAAGCCATATGGACTCAAACCAGCGCCGGCGATACGAAGGCGGCCGCCTGTGGCAGACAAACTGAGGGGGCGGTCAACACATCTCTCTCAAAAAATGTGGTTATAATATTGTGTAATAAGATTAATTGAGGAAGAAACCTAGACAACATCTTGTTAGGGTTGTTTTAGGCGAGCTTAGAGCTTATCGCATTTCGGGTTGGTTCTTGGTTGCGCACCCAGTCAATTGTTTCTTTTTCCTAAAACTCCTGTTAGGCTCTTCACCAGTGGCGGCGATTAGGGGGGCGGTCGNGCATATAATAAAAGTTACCTGGATTTCTTGACAAATATAAAAAAGTAGAATTAATTTGATAGAAGTACCAATTGTTTCAAACAGGTATGAATAAAATAAATAATATAATGAAAATTGCTTCCTAATTCTTAAACACAATTATTTCTTACATTCTATCTTCTTTAACATACCAGTAAAGACAGAAACAGGATAATACAAGGCAACCACTTATCACAACAAAAATATAATTAAAAAATGTATTTATCTACACTTAAGATCTGATAAGCTTAACGGTTTAAACCTATCACAAGAGTGTCTCATTAGATACTCACGAAAGGAAACCATTAGTAACTAATGACATAAGGTGAACAGTCTATACATAATTAGGACTGAGGTTTTATCAGAACCTATAAAGCTGTGACAGGATTCTTTGACCTTCATCTAATATTTATACATTAAGTGTAAAACTTTGGTGTTTTGGAACCTTGAAATTCCTTATTTTGCAATCCTTTACGGAAACAATATTTCTCAGAACCTATTTTTGACAATAAATATAATAACTTGTTAGGAATTAATTATTTCTTAACTTTTTTTTATTAATATCCAACATTCATATAATTTATAAAGACCTATAAGTAGAGCACTCCACGTTGTAAGGTGTTATGAGCAAGATAATGTCCCTTCAATGTACCAAATCAATAATACACATGTAACTAAGGTACTTGGGTAACTACAATAAGTAACTATGGTAAATTCAAAAATAAATTATATTCAATACGTATTAAAGGTCAACCAAGAAGCAATCGTAATCTAAGGTGGGGGCTAGTGTTTTAATCACGTGACTGTAAAGAGATCCGCTATTACCAAACGTAGTGACATTTTGATTAATATTGGTTAAAGGAAGGTGGTTTAGTTTTAGTAAGGAGATAAGATTGTCGATATATTACTTTAGAACCAAATCCAATTTCTTTTGTACACTTCCTATGAAATTTAAAAGGTACAACAGATTTGCTTGTTGTCTTGCTAGCCTCCAGTGAGAAAATATTATCACAAACTTTTATCAAAAGTAAATACCAATAGGAAGGAAGGATATTTATCCTCAAATTTGTATTATACCTATAGCATCACTTATAAAACAAGAAACCAGATTTTTAAGACCAAAAAAAATTTAAAACATTTTATTTGGTCTAAATGAAAAAAAAGTAATCAGTCACATGGGGTTACACATTGAGTGCTGAAATAAGTACTGATAAGAAAATTGTACATTAAATTTCAAAATTATGAACTACTTACTTAATCTACAAAAAGAATTTCCTAGATGAAATAAATGTTTAAATAGCATTACACGAAACAAATTGACTATACAACCATTATGAGAAATTATATTTTTATATAATTGCGGAAAAATGGAATACAATGACAATAACTAATTATTGAGCATAGAAACAGGACACCTGAAACATGTGTACACACTTCTACCATAGAATAGGTCACTTGAATAGGCACACTAAGTTGGGTATATTACTCATTTCACTTAATAATGGGCGTAATGTAAAATTAACAATACTCAGATTTAAAACAATTAATACCCGTTATCAATTTAGTTCCGGTTACTTCAAGTGAACATGGTAAGTATACGACTTATTATTCGTATTTCGCTAATTTCGCATTGGACCTTAACTTAATACCACCTCATTAAGTTTAAGTTATAAAAAAGTAGTATAAGTTTAGTTTAAAAAATACGACGTTTGATAAAAGTTGAGTCAATATACCGCAATAAGAGTCGTAAGTCGTTACAATGGGCTAAATGGCGATTTAGAATAATGCAGGTATAGAACATTAGCTATGCGAGGTCTAGACGCAGTAAGTTCAATGTACAACGTAAATAATTTCAGGAATTAAATCTAAAATAATTATAATCAAGCAAAGAAAACAAATGAATCTAATTTTCCGTAACTAACGAACAAGTAAATAAGTAAGTTAACTAAGTATGTCACGAACTGAAAATGATAATATACTGCAACAGTTTACACTACAGGTTTCATACTTATTTTACAATTTAATTATCACAAACGTACCTAATAAAAAAGTAATTAACAAGTTAAATACTTACAGTCATTACACTATCTTTGAGAACTGGTTTCCGAGGGCGAACTAACATTCCACCTCCTTTTTTGAATGCCTTACTATTTTCGATATTTTGTTGTTAGAGAAGGGAGGTAATTGTACATAAATATTGTTTAAAATTTTAGTAGAAAAATTTTATTAGGTAACTCAAAAAAAAAAAAAATAAATAAATAAATGTATTAGTTTGTTTTCATAAATGTTATTCAATATATGAGTAAGTTTACAAATTTTAAATGGAAAACAACAAAGTAGTCAAAAGAAGATCTCCATGGAGAATCGTCCGAATTAACGTGGTCTTTAAAACTTTAAAAGTGCACTTCTAAATGTTCCAACGATATAATATATTTTTATTAGGGTAGTACCAGTAATTGGCTCACCACACATTTCGGGGGTTACTCTTATAAGAATTCAAGGAAAATAGTATCCTTGCTTAATTCTTACATGCATTAGGTTTTTAAATTATAGAGAGGGTGAAACATTGCTTATTTAAAAGTTATTTATTTCAAATTTATAACTAATTAAAACTTTTTTTTTGGGGGGGGGGATGCGATAATGTTGATTAACAGATATTTCAATTGTAGTAAGCTATATGAACCCTCCATACCTAATTCATATACTTTTTTTTTTTAGTTTGTTATCTATTTCAACATAAGTCATCGTTGCTAAAAGAATTGTTCAAATAAAACTACCACTTATCATAAGTTTGGATCCTTGAAGGGTAGGAAGAAGAAGACAACTAGTGCTGTTTCATGTTGGATGGCAACGTTTCGGCTACTCGAGCCATTTTGTATCGAAAATAGCTCGAGTAGCCGAAACGTTACCACCCAACATGAAACAACACTAGTTGCAAAAAAAGAAACTTATTAAGTAACGCTTCAAGTTTGGAAAAACTTCTCCATATCTACTTTAATAAGATATGGAACGTTGATGGTATTTTAATGGAATTCTCGTATCTAAAGTCACTAGACACAACAAATGAGCCCAAACAAATAAGTAAGCACGAAAATGTACTATCGAGCATAAACCAAGCAGTGTGGACAACAACAAACACTAATTAATAAATATAAACGAACATTAACGGAAGATTATCAATTGCTTGTCGGTATGGTGGAACAACGCCAAACGAACAAGNAAAAATAGGGATGAAATATCACCTTTTTTAAACTAGAAATTTTTTTATCATTTATTACCCCTGAAGACCATAAGTAAAAAGAAAAAACCTATATAAATTAAAGGGGACAACACAGACGAAGAAATAATGAATAATTGTTTACTTTACTAAGGCAAATTTATAATAGACTAACAATTACAAAAAAAGTACACGTAATCTAACTAGGTATAGTTTCTAATATTTTACTTTGATAGATAACTAACTATAACTCTTTGAGGCTTTAATACAAATAATTGTCATTGTATCATAAACGATAAATAGCAGGTGTAATTATACCGGCATAAGAATTTCATTTCTATTTGTAAACTGTAAACTTTTATAAGACATATGTAAAATAAAAATTATAAAATTAATAGTAAAATTTAATAGTAATTTTTTAGTGCTCGTTTTCATTGGAAAATACTTGCTATTTAGAGAACAATAAAGAGTTTAAGAATAAATTTTAAATCTTAAGATATGCCAACAATGAAAAAAAAAGCATTTCTACGTTTTCATATAAACAAAACATAATAGAACCAAAGGTAAAGCTCGATAAGGCATTAGGTCTCAAAAGACGAAGATGTTTTAAAAGTATTGAGAATGTGAACAAATTACAACACTTGTTTTTAGAAATTTATTTAATTGCCTCAAAATAATACAGGTCAGGTATTTTTTTAAGTTACCTATAATGGCAAATTATTAAGATCATAGCAAATTATTGTATAGTATAACTGTTTTATGTTCATTAACTAATACTAATACCATAAAAAGGTAATTCAGGTAGAGACTTCCGGCAACAAGAGCTGATGGTTTGTTTACAAAACTTAACAATCTTGAGAGATAAACCTTTATAAAGTTAAAATTTTAACACAAATAATGTTAACAACACAAGGAGACAGGATAAACTTAGAATATTAACAACAGTTTAACTGTATGGCTGGCAGCCCTTTTAACACGTAAGAGAAAGAATGAGTGTATTTTATTTTTTACACCATTAAGCTGATTTTGTTTTTCATGCCAGGGTAACTCTAAAGTTATAACTATCCCCCCTCCTCTTAAAATTAGAGCTAACTCTGACAGGGTAGAAAAAATAGAAAATAATGGCAAGGGGAGCCAATTAAGTGCTTGAGATTTTGAAGTCTAGATGGTAGGCAAACAAAACTGTCACCAGCCAAGCGCTTCCTACAGGCCCAGTTGCTTAATATTTTCCCCTCACATAGGTTGGCCAATCTGAGCTGTCAGAGTAAACACTAATAATAAGCCCCTTAGCTATTTACCAGTTGAATTTTCCCAGCCTAAAGCTTACACACACATTTTGACAAATGTATATGGTGAGCAAAACCTGCATTCTGTGAAGTGGGGTCATGAGCTGCATCGGCCAAAAATAGTAATTATTTTAGGATATGATGAACAAATTTGCATGAGAAAGGGCAAAATATGACAGCTTTAAAATGTAACAGCAAACATAACAAATTAGGATCTTCAGCCTTAATCTGCCTTTAATCAAAAAATGTCCTTTAAAGTAATTTCTTAAGTTGTACAAGTTAGACGGCACCTACCTCACTAATCAGCCACAAAAAAAGAGGAAGGCTTCAAAAGATTATTTGAATCACACAATGAAAAAAGAATGTCCCAGATGCTCCATAAGAAAAAAAAAAAAAAAAAAAAAAAAAGATCTTAGGTTTTAGCTAGGTATTGATGTGTGCTTGTAGAATAAAAAAGCGAGTCCTACTCTGAATTTTAATGAATTTCTCCGCTGAAACTATCGATCAAACAACTCGGATAGTTGAAAGGTGTGTTTTTGCATATAATAAAAGTTACCTGGATTTCTTGACAAATATAAAAAAGTAGAATTAATTTGATAGAAGTACCAATTGTTTCAAACAGGTATGAATAAAATAAATAATATAATGAAAATTGCTTCCTAATTCTTAAACACAATTATTTCTTACATTCTATCTTCTTTAACATACCAGTAAAGACAGAAACAGGATAATACAAGGCAACCACTTATCACAACAAAAATATAATTAAAAAATGTATTTATCTACACTTAAGATCTGATAAGCTTAACGGTTTAAACCTATCACAAGAGTGTCTCATTAGATACTCACGAAAGGAAACCATTAGTAACTAATGACATAAGGTGAACAGTCTATACATAATTAGGACTGAGGTTTTATCAGAACCTATAAAGCTGTGACAGGATTCTTTGACCTTCATCTAATATTTATACATTAAGTGTAAAACTTTGGTGTTTTGGAACCTTGAAATTCCTTATTTTGCAATCCTTTACGGAAACAATATTTCTCAGAACCTATTTTTGACAATAAATATAATAACTTGTTAGGAATTAATTATTTCTTAACTTTTTTTTATTAATATCCAACATTCATATAATTTATAAAGACCTATAAGTAGAGCACTCCACGTTGTAAGGTGCTATGAGCAAGATAATGTCCCTTCAATGTACCAAATCAATAATACACATGTAACTAAGGTACTTGGGTAACTACAATAAGTAACTATGGTAAATTCAAAAATAAATTATATTCAATACGTATTAAAGGTCAACCAAGAAGCAATCGTAATCTAAGGTGGGGGCTAGTGTTTTAATCACGTGACTGTAAAGAGATCCGCTATTACCAAACGTAGTGACATTTTGATTAATATTGGTTAAAGGAAGGTGGTTTAGTTTTAGTAAGGAGATAAGATTGTCGATATATTACTTTAGAACCAAATCCAATTTCTTTTGTACACTTCCTATGAAATTTAAAAGGTACAACAGATTTGCTTGTTGTCTTGCTAGCCTCCAGTGAGAAAATATTATCACAAACTTTTATCAAAAGTAAATACCAATAGGAAGGAAGGATATTTATCCTCAAATTTGTATTATACCTATAGCATCACTTATAAAACAAGAAACCAGATTTTTAAGACCAAAAAAAATTTAAAACATTTTATTTGGTCTAAATGAAAAAAAAGTAATCAGTCACATGGGGTTACACATTGAGTGCTGAAATAAGTACTGATAAGAAAATTGTACATTAAATTTCAAAATTATGAACTACTTACTTAATCTACAAAAAGAATTTCCTAGATGAAATAAATGTTTAAATAGCATTACACGAAACAAATTGACTATACAACCATTATGAGAAATTATATTTTTATATAATTGCGGAAAAATGGAATACAATGACAATAACTAATTATTGAGCATAGAAACAGGACACCTGAAACATGTGTACACACTTCTACCATAGAATAGGTCACTTGAATAGGCACACTAAGTTGGATATATTACTCGTTTCACTTAATAATGGGCGTAATGTAAAATTAACAATACTCAGATTTAAAACAATTAATACCCGTTATCAATTTAGTTCCGGTTACTTCAAGTGAACATGGTAAGTATACGACTTATTATTCGTATTTCGCTAATTTCGCATTGGACCTTAACTTAATACCACCTCATTAAGTTTAAGTTATAAAAAAGTAGTATAAGTTTAGTTTAAAAAATACGACGTTTGATAAAAGTTGAGTCAATATACCGCAATAAGAGTCGTAAGTCGTTACAATGGGCTAAATGGCGATTTAGAATAATGCAGGTATAGAACATTAGCTATGCGAGGTCTAGACGCAGTAAGTTCAATGTACAACGTAAATAATTTCAGGAATTAAATCTAAAATAATTATAATCAAGCAAAGAAAACAAATGAATCTAATTTTCCGTAACTAACGAACAAGTAAATAAGTAAGTTAACTAAGTATGTCACGAACTGAAAATGATTATATACTGCAACAGTTTACACTACAGGTTTCATACTTATTTTACAATTTAATTATCACAAATGTACCTAATAAAAAAGTAATTATCAAGTTAAATACTTACAGTCATTACACTATCTTTGAGAACTGGTTTCCGAGGGCGAACTAACATTCCACCTCCTTTTTTGAATGCCTTAGTAGGCATATTAACCCAATCATTAAAACTACTTAAATTATAACTATCACATAGTTAAAATTAACACGGTTAAACTACAAAAAATAAAGAAATTTTTTAAAAAACCAAAAATTTTCAAGGACTGAACACGGCAGACCGTCAATCGAGATGCACGCACACAACTTTGACTAACAAATTTAACACACAGTGCAGCCACATATATCACGACAAAAAACTGATGTTAAAATTATTATTTCTTGTATAAATAGTTTAAAAATTATATACTGTTACAGTCTTATTTTAACTCTATATAATATTCAACGTTAAGATTTTTAATACTTGTTAATAATAAATTTAAGGGGAAAAATATCGATTTTTTGAAAAAATATTTGTTTTTTTCTATTGGCACTTATGAAATAATCCCTCTCATTTTTCATTTTGTTGTTTGTATTTTTTACGATCGTGCCGTTAAGTTAATTTATTATATTTATTTATTTTTAGTGTTTACAATTAGATAATAATTTCAAAAATGTTAGAGAATGTCACTTTGCCATCCAGGAAGCCTTCCACCAGAAGAAGTAATAATCGTAAGCGGTCAAAAGTGTTCGATCCCTCTTTTAGCAACAAAAAGAAGAAGGTAGATAACGAATCTTTTTGTGACGAGAACAATATTTCGGAGCCCAGCGATCAATTAGCTATTATTAAAAAACATTTATTATTAAGTAGTAAAAAAGATCCTAACAAAACAATGGACGAGATGTGTAACGAGTTAGGTCTGCATAAGTACGTGTCTGAAGACGATTTGTCTGATGACCCCGAATCTGGTAATCAGGATATCCCTCGATCACACGATTCTGTCAAAAGTTGTATTAATAAAATATTCGAGGGATTAGACGATTATGCTTCTTTTAACCCTAAAGGATTGGGAAGTACTCCAAAAGTACAGAGAAAGGTGTATTCCGCTGTTGACTCGAGTATTAAACCGACCCCAGGTATATCTGCCTATAGTAGACAAAAAACAATTTTAAAATCAACTGACAAAAGTCTCTTGCCAAGACTTAATGAAAGTGTTGATAATACACCGTACTCTGAGAGAACTAGAACATCTTTTGGATCTAATGGTTTGGAAGGATCTGGTTCAAAAAATTCAAGCAGAACTCCTTTTCTGGATAAGACAAATTTATTGAAAACACCTGATCCTTGTCAAAGTTTGTCTAATTTGAATGTAACATCAACTCATAAAACACCTACTTATATTGAGTCAACTGTTCAAGATTCATTCTACACCCCTCTACGTTCAACTTCTCGACTGTCTGTGAGAAATTCCCTGTCACCTGGTGTAGTGGAACTTTCTCCTGAAGTTAAGAAAACACTTCTTGTTGGTAAGAATATCTATGCTAACAACCTATATACATATATATATATTTCTTTTTATCATTATTTGACTTTTCTTTACATTTCTGCTCACGTTTATAGATTTGTGGCTATTTTTAACTGTTGATTCAGTTGACTTCCTGGTACTTTTATAGAAAAGGGCCCCCCTTTTTGTTTTTTATACAAAAGAGTTTATATCCCTTAGTCTAACTACCTATTAAGACAAAGGGATATTCCGTCCAATAGGCTTTGGGACAAAGGAATATTACACTTTTATATAAAAAAAAGTGTGTACTAAGTTGTAAGAAAGTACATTAGATTAAAAAGTAAGTGGGGGGCCCTTTTCTATAAAAGTTCCGACTTCCTTTGATGCCTCTTTGGACAAATACTAACTTGCGTATATTCTTCATATTTTTTTTTTTTTTTTTTACTTAGAATACACATATACTGTTTTTACAAAGCTTGTTGGTCTCTCCATTAACTTGGTCATCCACAACTTCATTTTTTACAGAAAGAGCATAAATTGCTCACTTTTGTAAACTCTTCAAGTTCTAGGTCTTATTAAGTTCTAGGTCTTCTAGTGGTTCGAAGAGTATTCCAATGTTTCCCCTCCTATGCTGGAGGCATCTTCAGGTTTGTACATGTTGTTCTGAGTGAGGGACAACGAAGTAGTGGCATCAGTACTTAGCCATCAGAAAAAAGTTAAAGTGCCAGTATATTATACAGCAGGGCATAATGTTTACTGGACCATTAAAATGAGCTTTTTAAGTCATTTTTTTTTTGAAGTCGTGATTACTTAAAATTTCCATTAGGAAGGCTCCCCTTTCAAATTCCAGACCATCTAGATTGCCCCCTCCCCCAATATTTGATCCTGGAAAAAACCAGGAGGGGGGTACCACATGTTCAGCATAGGGGCCTACACACTCCGGCCCTGATATGCAACTAAAAGGAATTAGTTTTTCCTTTTTTTTACAATTGGCAAATTATTTATTAGCTTGGGTGCATTCTGAATCACTAGAGGGGTTGACCAATAACATCCTTTGCTATCTGAAGACCAACTTAAACAGCCCACCATGTTTAGGTCCCCCATGGTCAATCTGGTTAGTTATTCCTAAACCACAATTAGCTTTTGCTTAACATTGTTGTTGTACTGCATATTGTGTTTACTACTTCCAATGGTGTTTTAGGAGTGGCATGTTTTGTTGATGTAAAAACGAATAAAGAGGACTGCTCCTCTTCAGTAGCTTTAGAACTGATTTCCATGGGTGCTACTGTCGAAAAAACATTCAACAAAAAGGTATGCATAATTTCGTTATTTATATTTTTATGTTTTTTGAAATGCATTAAATTTATAAAATTTAAATCTTACAAATTACAATTGCAAGTACAGTAAAAGCTCTCATATCCGTTCATGGGACTCAGAAGTGGCTCCTCATACAAACGTGTGTCATTGGCCTTTCTGCCCTGGTAAATATGAGTTAAAAGGTATGCTCCACGGATGGAGTTGCCTTTACATGTAAATTCTTGGAGTTGCCTTTAAATGTAGCTTTTTAAAGGGGAAATCAATTAAGAAAAAAAAACATGTTTATAAATAATAAATTTCCCCTATAAATGCTTTCATATTGTTGTTATAAAAAAAGAAATAATACCACTACGTTTAATGCACTTAATGAGCCCTTTAAATCGATCCCTCATTTATTAGAATCAGACAAATTTTACTTTTTATAAATGGTGGAGAGGGATTTTTTAGATTTGATTTTCGACATATTTTTGCAAAAATGAATTTGTAGTATTTAAAAGAGAATTTAAAGAATGATCTTTTTTCTTGAATTGTCTAAATTTGGTCTGGTTTCATTTAGTACGATTTTAGAAAATTATACTTTTTGGGTACAGACTTTATTTTGAACAATAATAACATTAATCTTCATTTAAGGACAAGGAGGAGATTTTATGAAGAATGACTTTTATTTTATTTTATTTTTTTTTTAAAGAATTCACACGTGTAAGCAACTCCATCTGTGGACTTACTGTATATCTTTTGAACATTTTTGTTGATGTTAGTTAAACAGTTAACATATTGTTGTGTGAATGAATGTTGTAGTACTGCGCCAAATGAATGACAAATAAAAATTTGGTATAACCAACCATTTTATTAGTTGGCGAACCGAATTGAGTGTTCCAATCCAGACAAAAGTTATTAATTTAAATCAAATTATAATTATTATTAACACTGGGAGACAGACAGAGAAAAATAGACTCCAGCGCTGGGACTTGAACAAAATTAAACTAAAATTTAAACTTTCCATAGTGTGATTACTACCATAAACTTAAAAAAAAAGTTATTAATTAGAACTTACTTTTTAATCACAATTTATTTATTTAAATTTATTTTTAGGTTAGCCATGTTATATTCAAAGAAGGAAGGCCATCAACCTACTTGAAAGCCAAAAAACTTGGTTTAGTAATGGTATCTGTACTATGGCTTGAGGCTTGTAAGAAAGAGCGTAAAATGGTTGATCCTAGCCAATATCCACCAGTCAATGTGGAAAAATATGAAAGCATTTCACCAAACGTAAGTTAACCATTTTTAAGCTAGAAATAAATTCTAGAAAAACTTTGTACGTAACCATAAAATACTACTCATTTATTTTATTTTTATAATCTTTGCTAAATGTAGGTGTTTATACTTTTTTAACTGTATTTTTAATTTGATTTTTTATCTTCTTATTCAGGGTAAAAAAATTCCCAGTTTAAAAACGATTCAGCGTAAATTGAGGAAACATCTACTTAGGGTGAGTAATTACATTATATTGGTACATCTAAAGATGCATTCTGAATCATTAACCACGTTGACCGATGTGTCTGGGAAGACCAAACTAAACAACCAATAGCTTTCGTAGAGCTCCTCTTGCTTTATGGTTCCACTAGACCAGTGGTTCTTAACCTTTTGGTTACCACGGCCCCCTTAAAAACTCCAAATATAATATTTATAGTGCCTTAATACCTTTTGAGGCCCCCCGGTTAAGAACCATTGCACTAGACTAGTTGTAACCTCTTTGACCGAGTCCTCCTGACTTTGGTTAGTTCCGTTAACCATAACATTATATTAATGGAGCTTAATTTAAAAGTAGAAAACATTATGTCCTCCTTAATCCTACATTTATTTTGTGAATTTTTATTTTTCTTTTCTACTACCCAGAAACTTAAAAAGATATAAATAATTAAATTTGGTAGCGTGAGCACTGGCAATACCTTCACACTCAATCAAACAAGATCAGTTGATATTTGTAACCTGATCAACTACTACATTCTTATGGACCCCTTAGTCAACCAGAATTATTTGTAGCCCTCATGACACTAACTACAACAAACCACCGGTTTTCCTGGTTAGTGGTGCTGAATGCATCTAATTAAACATTTATTTATTTGAATAGTTTTATTTTCTATGTTGTTAATCTATTGTTAGTATACCTATGTGATTCCTACTTGCAATTTCAATTTGTAAATTACTTATTTGGAGACACAGTCTCACAAGTTAGTGATTTAACTATTGCAAAAGTGCAACAGTTTCAGTCTGAATTAAGAGATTATATACAGTCAATCCTTAACTTCAGTAAACTTTCCCAACTTTATCTATTCTCAATACATATAAAATGTATTCACGAGAATACATTTTTAATTTAATGTTAACATTCGCAGACCTACCCCCCTTATTCACGGATAGCTATATTGAAATAAAATTGTCTTTGTGAGTCCTAATAAGAGGTATTCTCAGTAAACTTGAATTTTTCGAGCATATTTTTTGTTGTGTCTAAATGAGTTCCGTTGTGTAAATTGACAATGCCTCCTAAAGGTAGTAAAAAGGAACTAGACTCAAAGCCTAAACGGTCTAGAAAATTAGTTAAATTGAGCAAGAAAATAAAGATCTTAAACTAACATGAGGCATTCCAGCTATACTAGAGGCGCAGGAATAAATAAAGCAAGTAGTTTACTTCCCCTCATGCACATAATTGAATCTCATAACCATCTTTTACCATACCTACACTTAATATTTAACATTTACGGTGTTGTTTTTTATGGGTCCGTACTATCCTGATAGTTAAGAATTGACTGCATTATGATTTTGACTAGAAATAATTTTGAAAAAAAAAAAAAAAAAAAAAAAAAAAAAAAAAAAAAAAAAAAAACCACCTAGAGAAGACTTTAATTTGAAGGCTTTATAACCCAGTTTGAGGAATCTTGTGGGCAAAAATATTTATTTCGTATTATTTCATTTTTAGGAAGCTGGGATGCTTTCAGCTGACAACAAAACTAAAATTAGGTAAGTGCTTGAATGTATATTCAATATTGCTAAAATAAATAAGGGTGGATGGTTTGCCATATAATTATTTAATGCATGTGTCTTTTATTTTTTTAAAAAGGATAAACTGGAGAAAAGCTCTTACTGACATCAAAGCCCGTAACAACAGTGAATCTGAAAATAGCCAAGGAAGACTCTGCACGAAAAAACTTGACTTTAACAACGACAATCTTCTAAATACATCACCAAATCCTGTCATATTAATATCAGATTCTCCTGAATGTAAGCCGGATCAGGATGAAAAAGAAAGCAAAAATAGTACAGCTAGTTCAAGTGATTATCAAGTATCTCCTCCCGCTGTGAGAAGAAACAGCGCACCAGCTATGTTTATTTCTGAAAGGAAAAAGCGGAAGAGGATAGAAGCGCCTATCACTGAATCCCAAAAAATGATGACTATAGATCAGCTTTTTGCCAAACAAATGACACTTAATGAAAAGAAAAGGATCAAACTGGAGTGCAAAAATAACAGTAGTACTAGTACTCAAAACAGCCAAACTGCAAGAAAACGTAAACTGTTTAATCCTGAAGAGGCAATTGTAATAATTGATACTCCTGATGAGAAAGGTACTCCCCCTCCTGTAACTTATGAATTCCCTTATAAAGACGAAGAGGAAAAATCAAATAGGAGAAGAACTGGAACGAAATCTACAAGTATGAAGAAAATATTTAAGAAAATGGTAGTTAATAAAAAACCGGTGGCTAGAAAATCATTAACATCACTCCTAGAACAGGATGAAGGCTCTACCAGTAGCAGTAGAGGTTCTCTTACTTACTTCATTGACACAAAGAAAGTTGAACCGAAGGTGCCCAAAGAACCACCCACTATTGTTTGCACTAGTCTTTTACCTGAGTAAGTAGCATTTTTTTAAAAATTTGTCCGAGACTCATGTACAAGTTTATAATTACTTACCCCAGTGTTTTCTATTTATTAGTTTTCGTAGGTACAATTAATTATTATTGACCATTTTATCAAAATTTATCAAAAAAATAACTATGTATCATAAATACAATTTACCTTCACACCATCTGTACTATGTATCAGTTATATCTGATACACTTCTTGATGAACTTTGCCTTGAGCTAAGATTGTAAGATGTTTGGTGCTTTTTTTTTCAGGCAAGTACGAAAAGTAGCCTACATAACTGGTAAATTAGGAGTGTTTAATGTTGGAGATAAAGTGAATGCAAAAACAACTCACCTCGTTACATCAGCACCTAGAAGAACGATTAATCTACTTAAAGCCTTAGTTAGAGGTGCTTGGATTCTTCATGTAGACTGGGTATGTTTATTTTTATTAAATTATTAATTGTTATTAATGAGGGTGGGAGTATTGGTAGACTAAATATTAAAAAAAAAAAAACTTTAAGTTTTGCAAGAATTGTAGTTATTTACAACAGTAAGATATATTATTAGAGTTCGGATTTTGCATATTTTTTTTTTATTGCCCCAATCGATTTTTCTTTACGAATTATGATGTTTAGAATGCCCTAGGCCACTTTGAATTCAAATTTAAAATTGCAATTTTGCATATTTCGGGCATTATTGCATATAATTGCATATTTCCGGCATAAGTGCATATTATTGAATATTTTCGCATAAATATTCTACTTTTTGAAAGAAATTTCCACTAAAGTGCATATTTTATATCATATTTCTAGTCAAACATATATTACCTAGGTACATACCAACTTTTTGAGGATTAGAAGTCATTCACAGTCTTAACGGTGCACGTAAACCCCCTGTCCTAAGCTTCTGCCGGACAGGGGGTTTACCAGTCCTTACTGGTTGGTACCTAAGCAGGCTTGTTTTCTTGTTTTTGGACTTAATCCCAGACATAGCTACCGCCGACGATTCATAGACTTCTGTCCATATTATCGGATTAAAATGGCTTGGTTACCCAAATGAAGGCACAACACGTGCATTAGAGCTTTACATTAAGGTTTTTGTACTCTCTACTTATTTTCAATTTACAATAAATACCATGGGTATTTCACAACGTAAATCATTCTTGTGTTTTCTTTGGTCGTGATATCTGTGCTATTCATACTACATATAACTTCACTCACCTCAGAATGCCAAAACTAAAAACCAACAATTTCCGGAATTGGATCGGGAACGATGCTGCATTTACCACGGACGGCACAATTCAATATATATAGCTGACTATTGGACTTAATATATTAGGAATAAGTACATATTTGAGTGCATATATTTGGGATAAGTGCATATTTGAGTGCATATATTGGGGATAAGTTGCATATATTATTTGCATATTTTGCAATTTTCATATGCATATATTGAGGTTTTTAAGTGCATATCGATCCGAACTCTATATATTATACATACATCATTTTGTTATTTAATTATCAATTATTATAACAAATAATAAAATATGAATTTGATAGATATAATTTGTAACAAACTCCATATTTTAGTTTTATATACAGGATGATACAGGGTGAACCGATTTCATGATTAAATATTTTGATAAGGAGAAATAGCAAAAAAATTGAACTTGTAATACAAGCATTCTACTCATAGTCAAGTTTTATTTCACATGTTTCAAGTGTTCAATGTGGCCACCCTTTGCAGTATGGACGACATCAAGACGATATGAGAATTCTTCCCAAACGCGTATTCTTCCAAACATATCAGGATTAATTTTGATTCAACGTGTTGGAAGAGCAATAATAATATCAAACTGACCCTGATAGGATTGTAGTTATTTGATGCTTAAGTTATCTAGGTCAGTTTTTTAGTCACTGATTTAGTTTTTACAAACTTGAGAGTTCTCCTGCCTTCTGTTGAGAAGTCCCCATTTCATTTTGATATTAAACAAACAACTGAGCGTTCTTGGGAGACCGATGCACCTGGTGAGGTCACAGGGCCACCATATGAAACTTCGAAACCTAATCTTTCAAACAGCCACTTTCTCATTCTGATTCCTACATTTACTTACAAAATATTTGATCATGGATTCCTACATTTACTTACAAGGAATAAAATATTTGATCATGGAATCGGTTCATTCTTTTTGAATCAACCTGTATAATTATTTATACAGGGAAACATTATTTTTGCTAGAAAATTAATATGAAACAGTTTTGATCAATAATTTAAGCCGTATTTTAAGGCCCGATATGGATATTTTTTAGCATAAAATAAAAAAAAAATAATAAAAAAAAAAGTTTGGCATAAAATTCTTTTGCCATTAACAAAATAATTTGGAGATTATCAAATAGTATGGGTAGTACTAAAAAAAAGCTTAAAAATGTTTAGTTATTTTGATCAGTTTGTTATGTTTAAAGAAATGGTATAGCGTAATTATTTTAGACTAATTTAACCACATTTTATTGGCCAACACCTTAAATTAAATTAGAAAAAAAGTTTCTAAATTTTAGAAGTTTCACACTTTAGAATATTTTTAAGCTCAAGTTGAGCAATGTACATTCACTCATATATAGAGCTTTCAATATGTATAAGACAAACATTCTAATTTAGGGTTTGAAATGTTCATGTCGATATATCAGACAAATAAGATTGATGCTAGAATCTCGATGTTGGCCTTAAGAAACATTGAAACTGAAGGCATTGAAAATTACAATCGATGACCCAATCACAATTGACCCTTTTTTGGATCTTTTACATCAAGAATTGGACTGACATCAATTCAATGTCGAACATTAAAAGCACTGATATCCCAACACTATTCCGATTTATTTCTCCTTTCTAACTTTCAAAAGTCAATTCTAAAACAAAAACTTTTGTTAAAATTTTACAGATTTATAAATCTGAAGATGCTGGTCATTGGTTGAATGAAGAAGAATTTGAGCTCAAGTCGTTCTCTCATGCAGTAACTGTAAGTTTATTTATTTATTATTTCTTTATTTTTACCATTATACTTGAAAGAGATTAGTAAATATAATGGGGGAATAAGTTAATTCAAGTTCATATCAATTTTTAATTTAATTATGCTTTTGATCCAAGAGAAATAAAAAAAAAAAAGAATCTCAAAAAAAGAAATCAAAAAAAGAATCTCAAAATGAAATTATTTTGGAGGAAGTAACATATATAATTACTCTTTTTGTTTATTATTGCAGTTGTCCTTGGTTATTCTGGAATAGCAATACTCTAATTCTACCTCTTGTTATGAAAATAGGGCTTCACTAATATTTGTATTACAACCAACCTACTGTTACAAAAACTAGTATGGTTCTTTCAGAGATGACTCTATAGATAGATACAAGGGTGATGCTCATTATTCATTTCAAGCTTTTAGGGTGATAGTGTCATTATCAAATTCAGCAATTTGAAATTAGGTCTTAGAAGTTAAGAGCATTAATAATGTGGTGAGTACAATCTTCCATTACAAGATAGTTAATAAGAACATAAAACAAATAAAAGGAGGAAATAGTTAATTTATTTAAATAGAGAAACATTAATTTATATTTAATATATGATACTCTAAAAGAGTAGATTATGTTCCACTATGAAACCTTCATAATAAGGTGCAACAGCCTACAACTTATACAACAGCCACGTAGCTTATCACGTAAGACGCCAATTTAATTAATTAGCTACCCATTTTATCGCAATACTGGGTAAAAACCGAGGAGGAGGGGGCCTTGCCAGAATTGGAAATTGAACCTGTAACCTCCATGATAGCAATGTACTTGAGTGAAATCTTCATACATAGTTACAGTCGAACCTCGATATAACGTTTTCGTTGGGCCCATCTTAAAAAAACCTTATATCAAAGAAAACGTTGTATCAAATTTGAAAAAAATAAATAAATAAATAAGTTCGGGACTTTCATTAAACAACGTTTTATCAAGAAAAACGTATCAAGTGACGTTAATCGAGGTTCGACTGAATAATGTTTGGTACATATCATGTTTAACTTACTTAATTTTTTTACAGGAGATGAGAAGAGAAAGACAAGCGTTTGGCTCAGAGTTCTGTTCTGAATTGTTCTCTCAATGTGGCCCTATTTATATATCAAGGAGATCAATTCCACCTTATTCTGATCTAACAGAACTTATCCGCCTTTGCAAAGGACGAGTAGTTAATAATCCTACCTTAGCTGATTTTATAATAGGTAAGAAAATTGTATTAACATATCTGTTAAATGTTTCTACCGTCAAAATATTGTCTTCACTTTTTGATCTGATTTTGGTTTTTGTATAATTTCATACATTTCAAATATAAGCTAATATTATTTTTTTTATGTAACCTAGGTGGAAAATTTGTAGAAGGCGAGACTGTGTTAAGACTTAAGGAGAAATGGATTCTTGATTCCATTACCCAAAATAATCTTTTAGATACTGGACGATATGTTATCAGAGCACATACATCATGACAGGTAGAACATTATAATTTTTGACATAATTTTCTTGTTATTTATTATTATAAATTTCTAATTAAAAAAGTAAAGAGAAAAAAAAAATTTATTAACATGGTTAGTCTCCTCTTTTAGGTCAAATCTTTCTGTCTTCAAAAACGTATAATATGTCAAAAAAATAGGAAGCACATATCCCCAAAAATCGGTCCGAGACAACTAGACTAACTTTCTCATATAATCTTATGAATATTGTTGTGTGTAAATCAATCAAAATCAAATTTTCACGCCATCACAATATTTCTCATAATATGAGAAAGTAATAAAGCAGTAAAAAGTAAACGTCAATCACACAGGTTTAGAGTAAGATATATCTTTCCTCTTTTAACAAGCGCTGTATTAGCACTCAAGAACTATGTTCTCCCCTTTAAAGGGAGAATATAATTCTACCTCCTTCTATGGATTAGTATAGTCTCCCTTATCATTGTTTATAAAACTTTTTAATAAGATAGAAAGATAAATTGTGCAAAAGGTAATACAAAACATTAATAAACATTGTGTCACACTCTTTTTTGATGAAGCTGTTTACATTAGTCAATTTTTAGTTTTATTAATAATTTTTTGAACTTATGAATTTCAGATCTCTATTTCGAGAGGCAGAATCTCAGAGAATTAACAATAAACAGTTTTGGCTTTTAAATGGAATATCAACATTTTAAGAAAATCTCTTGAAAGTTTTCCCTTAAACGAAGTATGTTGAATTAAGGGATTAAGATTATTTCTATCTTTAAGAAAAATAATGAAGTAATTTTAATTAATATTTTAATCTTAATTACTCCGTGTGAACAAAGTTATTTTTAAATTATTATTTATGTATTTTATCTATTGTTTGTAACATCACTTAAGCTCGCTAGTTGTGTAACATTAAATGCAATAAGAATTCTTTTAAATCATAGTTTTAGTTTAATTGTATCCTTATAAAATCCTCTCCAATTTATCCCTTTAAATTTTTTCCTTTCAGAATTTCTATGGTAAAATATAGGGGATGCTGATTTAAAACAAAACAAACAAAAAAAAAAAAAACATTTTATTTTCTTAAAAAACATTAAATAAGGGCAACATTTTACCCACGTCTGGGCATCTTCAGGTTTTATATTTAGTTTATGTTATGGCTTGTTCAACTATTCTTGTCAGTAACTGTAACTGAAGGTAAGTAGTAGATATGTATTATTACTCCTCTCAATCAAAATATTTGTACAATAGAAAAATGTTATTCACATTATAAACCAGATATAAGGTCTGAAAATCCCCAGGAGTGTTACCATTATAAAGGTTTTTCAAGAAAATAAAAGTTTTCAAAAAAAAAAGTAATGGGTCCCAGGTTCTTTCCTGGTTGCGCACAATGTTTTTATTGGTCTATCATAAGGTATTAGTATGACTTATTTCAAAATTTTAGGAATAGCTGTTATTGGGAGGATGGGGGAGGGGCTTGTATATTTCAACTTATAAAGCAAATAAAAAATAAATGCAATTTTTAACAAATTTTATATACAGGGTGGCCCAGTTTTAATGGGACAAAAAATAAATCCTGATTCTATGGCTCAAGATGAACAGAAAAAATGTATATATTCTTATGAAATTCTCAATAGTATTCGAAATATTTTGAAATATCGATTTTTTCAATACACTGTTGTTTTCTCAAATAAAAAAAAAATGAGTGATATTGAAAACTACCATAACTTTGTTAAAACCAAAGTCACCATATAAGTCTGAACAGGTTAAAAACTGACCCATTTCATTACCTTTAAAATTATATAAAATAACCTAAAACATTGTTTCTGCTAGCGACGTTTTTGTTAACCTAGTTTGGCATTCCTCTCCACATTTTTTTTTTTTTTTTTTAAATTTTCCCCCTCTTTCACAGCAAACTATAATTGTAAGACTAGTACAGAAAAAAGTCCCTCGTGGGGCCAAAAACTCAATTAAACACTGTTTATTTGGTTCAATTGGTCAAGAGAGACTGGATAAATTTGTCAACCTCTGCAAATTGTTGTTGATGTAAAATTGGTTAAGTAGTACTAACTTTCTAACCCACATTTACTGATCTTAAGCTCTAAGTTTCTCTCAATAAAAGAGAACAACTTACCATCATTAAAAATAAATTGTTCTTTTTTTCCGACTATTTCCAATAAAATGTCCTTAAATAAATAAATACAAAATAACAAAAGAATCACACTAATTAATAGTTATGTTGCTCTTCATTTTTAAACTAATTAATGGAATATCATCTGGTTTTTTTTTCATATTTGTTCCTATTTTTCCCTGGTTCAAATGATGTGCTATATGTCAAAAATGTATTATTACTTTTGGTATTAGTAACTGCCTAAGTTTCAAAAATCAATATCTTCAAAATGGTGGTCGATATGTGAGTGTGTTTATATGTTATGTGTTGGTGCAATTGTTTGTCATGCAGAGAGGCACATTCGTGCCAAATTTAAACTCGATCAGACCACTTTTTGTTTATTTACAATTTTTAAGAAATTAAAAAAAAAAAAACTGGCTTCAAGATGGCGGAAATGTTGATTTTCCGGGCAGCACAACTAGAAGTAAGGGTTGATTTTTCTTCTAAGTTTCAATTTTCTAGAGTAAATACCCTGGGTGCTACCATGATAACCCAGATACAGATGTCATGCTGAAAACCACTCAGGATGTCTTAAAAACACCCAAAACAAATAATTCAGTTGAAATGCCAAAAAAATCGGTGAAAACAATACTTTTCCTACTACAGGTGAGGAAATGTAATAACTAAATAAATAACGCATATTATAATAATAATTTGTAATTATAAAAAAAATAATAATAATTTGAACATTACACATTGTTAATTAATTCAATAATTGATCAATTCTAATGAGTGAGTGGATTACAAAAACGTGAAGCCTTATTGTACATTTTATCATAATATATTTAAAAACAAAACAATAAAATTCATCTAGAATAGTAATTAATAGTACCGGGATAGAAGAGTACATAGATAATTATGGACCTAACATAGTTTTATTGACATGGTTGAGCTATAAAAACATGTACAATAATATGGTATGCTAAAAAAATTAATATTTTTTTAGATTGATTGGAGGGTCACAAATCATTTTATTATAAGAGGTATTTAAGCGCATGGCTTCGGCAATTGGTAAATCAGTCACGTAAGGCTGAAAAGGTGCCCTAAGTGTCAATTACTTCTGTCTGAAATATTAATTTTCTAATTGGTTATTTTAATTTTGTTTTATTGTAAACACTCAATATAGAACAGGTTTTTTGGAAGCTGTTTATAAAATTGATTGAAAGACTAAATTCTTGGGCCCTCTAATGGTGTAAGATATTATTTTAACTGGTAGCTTCCACAAAAATGAAAATCATGCAATGTTAATAGTAAAATAATAAACTGATTGACTCTAACTATAATCAAATGTTCGAAACAACTAACTAAATGAATCTAACATTAAACATATAATATGTGTGAATAAAGAATATACATAATTACTGATAAATTTTTAGGTTTTTCCTCCCTTAAGCAATCAAAGAGACAGTATACTTATCAAATGATCAATTACAAGAATCTAAATTAGCCATTGGTTGGTAAATCAATCACTACTTAATAACATAAATTGAAAAATGTTTTTTAAAAAAATGTAATGTTAATGTTAATATTTCTTCAATAACCAAAAATAGTAGCCTCGCAATGTGTCCCAGGTAGTACGTTTTACTCTATATTCAATTATTATCCTACTTATTAGAACGTTACTTCATTGATAGTTTTTATTATTTGTATTTCATGTATTACAAATAGTGATTTCCCTTTTTAATATACATATATTTAAAATAAAAATAAACTTATAAACTAAGAAGAGGCAAGAAACCCGGTTAATATAATAATCCACTCATCAAAATTTGTATTTAATTAAACTATCCAAATAAAAAAAAAAAAAAAATCAAATTTTCTTTTTTTTACTAAAAATTGATGGAATGCCTTTATTTATTTACTTTTTTCATAAAATCAATGTCATTTATTTTTTACATTATTATACAGAAATGTAATTATTTCATTATTATTATTAATTAATTAATAACAAATAAAGTCTAAAAAAAAATTGCATGACACTTTAAGCATGTTTACAAAATATAGACCTTATAAGTATAAAACTTATATCCAATAACAAAAATATATATATAGTAATTGGTACTTTCTTTTTATATAGATTTTTTTTTTGTTTTCCTCTTTTTAGTATAATAATTAATCTAATATGGCACGTTTGAAAACAAGTAAGAAACTGATTCTCCGTTGTGAGTCCTTCTTACAGCTTCGGCAAACATCATAGAGACATCAATACACTATAAAAAAAATAAAGAAACAATGGTAAAATAAAAGAAGATTGTTTCAGGGGGCAGGTATGGAGTAATTTAGATAAAAAGAATAAAGACCTTTCTACACAATTGATCTTATTCTAACACTATTTAATACTAACAAACATTTAAGCTACTTTCTAACAAGTTTAAGTTAATTCTTTAGATTATTACTCCTCTATGGAGTTTTAAAATATAAACGACTTTAACTAAATAAATATTAAGACAGAGGGATGTTTAGTCCAATGTACTTTGGGACAAAGGAATATCACGCTTTTGTTTTTATAAGGGGAGTAACAGTCTAAAGAAGAACATTCTGGAAACCCTCTTTAGATTGTAACTCCCCCTCCGTTTGTTTTTGTTTTTTTAACAATGGGAGTAACAATCTAAAGAAGAGCCATGTTTAATTCCAATTTATCAAAGTAGCTGTAAAGCAACTCATGCAAATCAAATAGGTATATAAGTTAGACCTCAAAATATTTGTTTAACAAGTATCAGGGTGCACTGAAAGGTGTTCAAGCCTAACAATTTATTTTCCCCCCTGTTTTAATTCTGCTTATTATCATACGACCTTGTTTATCCGAGGAAATGACAAGGAGAGAATTCTCTGATCATAATTGAACATTACGCGTCGAGTGTGGAAAGGAAAGTAGCATTTTGCATGCGAGTGTGGAGTTTGCCCCGAGCGAAAGCGAGGGTAGTAAAACCACTCGAGCAATGCAAAATGCCGTTTTTGCACGAGTTGCATACCGTACTTTATCTACAATTGTTAGATTTTAATAATAAATACAGAAAAAAAAACTTCCTGTATGTGTGACTTCCTGCTCGTATTTCTCTTTTGATAAAGATGACATCAATTCATTAGTTGTATTTTGTGCCGAATTAATTGTTTTGGGAGTCGTATTATTCTCCTCATATTCGTCATAATCACTTAAATCACTCATTGATTTTCACAAAAATCTCGATACAAACAGTTACTTTTATTAAATAAACATCAAATTAGTTATGTTAAATGTAAACAAACTCGCTAATCGTGTGTAAAGTTGA
>KZ651078.1:88706-106524 GCA_001010745.2 Gerris buenoi | reverse complement strand
AAAAAAAAAAAAAACCTGTAACCTTTTAAAAATACACTACCTTCACTTTAAAATTACAATATATACTAAAACACATAATTAATCGACCAAGATAAAAAATAAACATCAAGAAATAAAAATAATAAAATTTAAAATATGTATATTTTCTTATTTAAAATGTAGGAATAGGTCATACAGCAGAAATTGTCGTTGACTAAAGTCTAACTGGGAGAAAGGGATTCATTTAAGAACTATCGTGGAACAGTTTTTATTTACTGTCTGTTCTTTTAGATAAGAGCAGACTTAAGAGGGTGGCAAAATCCAAGATTTTGAAACTGTTTACATACAGGGTATAATCTGTTGCAAAAAAAAAAAAAAAAAAAAAAAAAATTGTGTTCCATATTTATGTTCCGGTCTCAAAGGTGACAGATATGAGGGGTTTTACAGTAATCAGTATACACTATATAGACAGAAAATATAGTAGAGAGTAAAAGGTAAAAGAAATATGTGGTTGTAGTGCTGCAAAAAATCAATTTGGCGATTTCAATTGACACATGATTTAATCCATTGAAGACCACGTTTGGATCCACTGTGGTTCCATGCTGTGTTAAAGCTGCTGGCAGTTGGATTCCAAGTGGATCCACGCATGCTCTTTAGACATCCTGCCGCTCTATTCCTCATGTATTGGGAAAAACCCCTTTAGAAGGGTCTACCAGGACCACTGGTGTTTGTATCCAGAGGATCCCAAAAACAATGTTTAAAATTGTGAAATCTTATTTGGTATTATTTATAACTTATTGTGAGACGCATTGAATGGGTTAAGGTCCCCTGAGTTCAAAAAATGTAGTAACTAGTTAACAGATTTAAATCAAATTTGTATACATCTTTAGTAGGCTCAAATCTGGAGAAGAAAATTAAGAATAGTCACCCTCTAAATGATTAGGTGCTCCCTATTAGAAAAATGGGTTTGTAAAAATAGTGAATTTACTAAAAACCATGTAACTATGTTACCTGGAAAAATTGTTTCAGAGGTAAATAGCAAATAAAGACACAGGTGAATGGGATAAAAATTATTTATTAAAAATTGGACTGATTATAATAAACCGAATGAGCTGTGTCCAAGATGCCAAATACTTATCAACTTGCAAACATTGTTAAAATGTTCACAATTTTCCATTTGGTTGTTGGTTCATACTTTAATGATATCAAATCATTAATATAAGACTATTTCTACCACACAAATAATTATACAATTTATTTGTATATATTCCTAATATAAAATCAATTACAACATTACAAAATCTTTGGTACTATTTAAGTAAATTCAAAACAAACAAACAAAAGTTAATGATTACGACTAAGTATATTAATATTATTTATTATGTAATTTCAAATCTAATAAAATTAAAAAAAAAAAAATGTTATCTCATTTCATGAAATAACTAAAACCAAAAGCATCTCATTTTCTTGTCGGGCTTTCTGAAATTGCTGAACATATTTCATTGAAGATAAAGAAATAATGTGATAAAGAGTACACAAGTGAAAAAAATGTAAAGCCAGCCATAGTGCAGTTGCAACACCATAACACTAGCATTCTTTAAGTCAAGCGGCACTCCACAAAAGAAAGTATTAAACCAAAAACAATTAATTTTTTATTAAAATTAAGAAAAATGTTTCCTGTGAATAAACATAAAAAGTTATAAAATATTAAGATATATTAGCACAGTGCAAATGCATGCTCCGTGAAACATAATTAGTTAAAGTTAAAAAAAAGTACATGGAGATACAACAGGAAAGTGTTGCAATTGCACCAGGTTATAAAAAAAACCCAGCAGGCCCCCTTATACCATCCACAGAAACATAAATATATAAGTAAAAAAAGATAAAACAGTAAATCACAAATAAAAGAAAACCCCAATAAATGCTATAACCCAAAAAAAGCAATTCAGCCATGTTAGTTGAGAAAATAATGAATTAGAAATAAATAAACTAAAAGCATGAGCATGTAGTAAAAATGCCCAACATATAACATGATGAAATTAGTAATGATGTATAAAACCATTAAGAGGAAAAACCACCATTTATTTATTTTTAATAAAATAATAACAGTGGAGTATAAAATTTAAAAAATACAACGGTATTAATTGAACCTGTTGTAACAATTTTATTAATATTTGGTTTTATTTTATGTAGTCGTTTTGGGGATAATTTGTTAAACAAACAAAAAAAAAAAAAACACACAAGACAAGTTATTTTTTTTTTTCCAATTAGTCACTGAAATCAAAAAAAAAAAAAGAAAAAGAGAAAAATATATTTATATATTAGATGTGGCAAATCACAATGGCTGACTCGATCATTTTTTTACTCACTGTGTGCAAATCAGGTACAAAGTCCTGTAAAATATGTCAAAAGTAAAATGTTCTTGATTAAAAAAATTAAGGACATACTTTTTTTTTTATTTATTTTCCTGAAAAAGATGTATCGTATCTTATTTGTTCGTTATGTGATAAAGTCCATATTAACTGAGATAACCCCTAATATTATCTAATAAAAGTATTTTTATATTAAAAATATATAATCTAATATANATCAAGAGTTGACAATCATTATCAGATGATACCAGAAGCAAAGATAATAGAAAATAGCAGAATTGATTAAAAAAGTGAGTTTTTTTTTTATAAAAGAGTATTAAACTAAAATAGCACTTACAGTAAAGAAAAGATAAATTATTTTACCATTAGGGTTAAAATTTTAAATAAATAACCTACCTCACTAAAAATCATTAGTATAAAATTCCCTTTTTTTAAAGAAAATAAATAAAGCTTTCTACAGCTGAATTTAAAAAAAGCAGTCTAACTTAAGATATGATCAATTAAAAATTAGAAGGTGTTTTGTGGTCTTAACTATGTGGTAAAGTTAAAAAGAAGATATAGGTTTCTCTTCGCAGATTGATAATTGAAAAACTAAGATTTTAAATAAATAAATACATATTATATTGACATATTAGCACTACTAGTGTCCGAATACTTCTGGTTTTAATTTAACATACTTACTAAAACTAACAGCAATCATTAATTTAACAGTTTGAAGTTGATATATTTATTATGACCATGCAATTTGTTGCTAGATTTACTATGTAACCCTTGACAAATGGCTCAAAAACACATGGTGTTAGCTATGTATACCACACATCTAATGTACATAAATATGTCTATGTATGAAGACATATATATTCCAATAATTTATGTATATTATTGTTGTTTGTGGGCCTTTTTTAATATTTCCAATATCACAGTTGGTTTTTTTTTAGGGTTGTAGCTACGTTTACCAATGTGTGTTAAGGGGTTAAAATTAAAAGATTTTAGTCAAAAACACATCACAAAAGATTTTTACATTTTGTTTACTCCTATTTTTCTCTAATTACAAGAATATTGATCAGGGTTTTGACAATCCTTTATCTAAGTTGATTATTACTACGAAGATTTTGAGAAACATAATAGTAAAGAGAGAATATAACTTATAATAAGGATGTCCTTTATTAAATCCATTATGTTTATATTTGCTATTTTGGTTTGGATTAAGGGGTAATTTTTTTACTGGGTTTTATCAAAAAAATCTCAGTTAAACAAAAAAAACTTAGATTTTTAAAGGTGTATAGTATTAAAATATCTTTAACAAGAGACTGTTGCAGCTAATGCTGAAGTTAGTTCAAATAATGGTTAAAAAAAGAATTTCTCTAAAAATAAAAATGAGTAACGTGGATAAAAAAAAAAAATGATTTAACACATCCCTCTTAAAATATATAGTCAGAGAAAAAAACTATTTTCATAAATTGATTAGAAGATTGACATAAGAAAGAGAAATAGTGACAATTTCTAGCAAGAAATATAAATTTACTTTTAATATTTTAAATTGATGTTAACAGAACCTGAATTGTACACTACAAGGTTAAACGTAATAGAATATTCTTTATAACAAACCAAACTGATATATACAACTAAATTAGAAGATATTATGGAAATTTACTTCACTTAAAATATTATGATACTAATAAAAAAATAAAATAATAATGTAAACTAACTCTGTGCCACGTGGCGGGCCTAGAAATGCCGAAAGTAAAATACAGCTATACAAGTAATGGATAATGGATGACATGGGGTTAGTGCATTGTTTCATCAGCTGTATAAACCTTATTATCGGCATTCACAATCAGTTAATTACCACTTCACATAAGCAGCTACCCATTTAGAGCAAGGGGCCTGGTCCAGGAATTGAACCCAGATTCTGCTATCAACCATTAAAATAATGAGCACGCCCGACGGTGTTTTCTTGAGAAGTGGTACTTTATTAATAGGACAGCCCATGTTCTCCTATCCGATCTACTGACGCAATATACTTCGCCTTATATCCCAAACACCTATTTTAATTTTCAAATTGTCACACACCTTTATCTCAACAGTATAATAGGATTTCATTTGATTTTTTTTTTTTTTAACTCTATATTTATAGGACTTAATGGCATTCACAATTATACAATATAATTTGACAAATCAACCTAAAATTTTCCTTTAATGTAAAACAAGTAAGAATTATTGTTTATTAATTATTGTTAGTATTTTTGATTGTTATTATTTTTTTCTTTATGACCTAATCAACAATGTTAGGTATTTAAAGAAAGGCAGTATCAGCCAATTCATGCACCTATTAAAAAGGTCATTAGTGATGTGCACGTTCAACCTCTCTGGGAATTGATTATCCTTTTGCAGATTTTAGATAGAAAAAAAAGAATAGATGACCTTAAAACATAAGTCTACTGACAATACCTTAAGTTACTTTATTATTAGTTATCTTTAATTTATTATTATATATTTGCCAATGTTATTGAGTACAAGAAGTATTAACACCATTAATTTTTAAATACAAAGTATGTACATATCATTTTTAAAAGTACAAATAAATCATATTAATTTCTTTGAAGTGTAAAAACCTAATTGAAAAGTTTTTTGGGATATATGCGGTTTCTTTCCTCTTATTAACTATGTGATTGCTAAATTCCAATCTATACATCATAACTACCATTTTTTTTTTAATAAAAAAAGCAGGTGGGAATAATTCCAGATCCATTCCAAAATCCAATGGATTTCCATTATCCCTGAAGTGCAGACAACAAAAAAAAACATAAAAAAGAAATATAAATGAGCATGAAATCATGCTATGCATTCAAAACCGTTGAAAAAAAAGTGTATGAAATGCCCGCATGTCATAAACTGACAATAATAAATATACAGTACCCTGAATTTCCATTCGTTGTTTTTAAAAGGCATCTCTTGGTTGACTTTTGACTCCCCATTTCCCTGTCAATTGAGAAAATTTATTTAATAAAAATTAATAAATTCTTTTCATATAAACAAATATATAAGCTTTTCATCTTCTCTAAAAAGTTATATATTTACATAGATATATCTGTGATATTTTTATTCCTTGAACAACTTTAGTCAAAATAATTTAGGTTTTTATAACATCGAGAATAAAATTATAGTTTAAACAAATCAATGTTTCAAAAATCTTTCATAATCATGGGAAAATTGGATAATTTTATAATCCTAGAATTTTATTCTTACATCCTAATTAATTTAAATTATTGCATTGTTCAAAAATCAATGTTCCCAGGAGGTAACAGCTCATATTATGTGAAAATAACAAAATAGACAGAAAAAGGAGAAAGTAAGATAGGAAAACACTAAGAAGAAAGGTGTTACAAGTAAAAGCTTCATAAAGATTCCATAACTATGACACTGTAAATTATTAAATGTTAGTGTGCATAGTAAGCAGAAATAGTGATAAGATATTAAACAACACCATTCTACAGATAAAAAAAAAAAAAAAAATTGAACACAGCAAACAAATTATAAGCTCAATTATTAAAGACAACATTGAAATCACATTTAAAATCTTAGAAAGGTATAGAATCGATAAATAGGATTGAGTAGATAATAAAAGGTAGCTTCAAGTTTTACCTTATCTTTTTTATCCTGTCTCGCATAAGGAAAGCAGGGAATAACAGCAGTAACTCTGGACGCTGAAGCAATTTTACAAGCATTGATCATGATCAGCAGTTCCATAAGATTATCATTGATTTCACCGCAACCACTTTGTACAATATATACATCTTCTCCTCTCACCGATTCGCCAATTTCAACACTATAAAATAATAAAGGAAGATAAATAATTTTGTTAGTCACATCAAATTATCCACGAATAATTTGACATTATTTATTATAGTGAAGTGTATTATCATAATAGAGGTGTAGTAAACAACATCTTCACGCAGAGTAATTGTATTTAAATCATTGACCGGTTTCGGCCAGTTCAGTTAATGAAGCCTTCATCAGATATCTAAAAACAAACTTTATATTGTCATTGTAGGCACTGATGATGGCCGAGTGGCCAAAAGCTAGTTTTGGTTATTAAAACTCATTTTGTGGAGAGTCTTCCATTTTTGTTATTAAATTTAAACTTAAAAGAGTAACTAATAACATCTTTTTAACTTAAAAGAGTAACTAATAAGAATCATTCTGTGTGAAGGTGCTTAGTTTTTGAACTACACCTCTACTATACTATACACTCACTATACCACACTGTAGAAAAATAGAGAGAAATTTATTAAATAAAAATAATAATAGAGGAGATTTTTTGGAATAAAAGTCCGTGTGTGTAGATTACTTTTTTATCTCCTTCATTCTTCGTATACATTCTACTCTACAAGTCCACATAATGTTTAAAAACTAGAATCCTCGTAACTGGACAGATTTTTCAAAAATAAAAATAAACTAATTGAAAGAAGAAAGGAATGATTGAAATGCAAAACTCAATAATAAACACAAGTCTTTTGGTACTTCTTTAGATTTTTATTCCATTTTGTTTTTTAGAATATAAATGACTCTGACTACACAACTACTAAGACAAAGGGATGTTAGTCCTATGTACATTGGGACAAAGGAATATTAGAATTCTGTTTTTGTAAGGGGAGTAACAGTTAAAGACGAACATTCAGTACACCTTTGTTAACCCCCTCTGGTGTTTATATAAGAAGAGTAACACTCTAAAGAAGTGCCAGTCTTTTATTATTACACAATTGTCTCCTCTTAAAGAATTAATTTATTCAAATTATTTAAGTGTTTTATTCATAAAGATTTAAAATCATAGACCATCAGTGGATTAACTAATACCTAAAGACTGTCGGATTCATCAATAATTCCTCATTGCACATTTTAAAAAAGTTCCTACTGCTACTAAAAAAAAGTCCAACAGCAAAAAATCAGAAGAAGTTTTGAGGATTACCAGTAGCAAAATACAACGAGAGTTATTAGTAGGGCTAGGCATTTTGCATATTTGCATATTTTTTTTGTGATATGCCCAAGGTGTAAGAAGGCCAAATATGCCATATTCGACCAATTTTGCCAGTCCAAATTGAAATTTATCGTGCATATATTTGCATATATTCACAGTTTTGGCTATAAATGCATATATTGGGCATTTCTTGACAAAAGTCATATTTTCCCGTTATTTTAGGGTTTCGTTGGTAAAACAAAAAAAAGAAACCCTTATAGTTTTGTTCCTGTGTCTGTCTGTCTGTCACTCTGTACGGTTCCAAAAAAAAATCGTTGTTCCGCTGTTACTAAAAATATAGAAGAATATGCAAAATTTGCGGTCTGCTGGGCCATAGAAAAAATAAGATTAGCAATTTGACCTGATTCAGTGGATATCCAAGAAGGCGGATAATTCATGTCACTATTTTTTTCTTCTTTTCCCACTTGTTATTTAATAGTTTAACTGTTTCAAGCGCATTTTAGTGGGTCAATTTGAGATTTTTTCGTGCATATGTATAAATGCATATATTGGGCATCTTCATGCATATATCGAGGTTTTATTTTGCATATATTGCCGAGCCCTAGTTATTAGTATTCATGAGAACATAATATATTTTTAATTCATAATATCGACAATATTTTGCCCTTGAATTTTAGACCAAATATTTTCAGGCCTTGAATTGATTATTCAGATTTACATTATTGCATTTTATGATGTAACATTTTTATTTGAAGTGTAAACTTGTATTACTATTGGAGTAACTGTCACAGACATTATTATTATTCCATTAATGAGTTACAATAGAATACATTTTTATCCCTAAAGACTTTCTACAAGAAAATAAAAAATCCAATAAAAGTAAGAAAATAGACAACTATTAAATATGTTTACCGGTTTCTTCATTACACATGATTTTTTACCCAAAAGACTAATAAAGAAAAGTTATTAAATAAATACAAAACTCTGACAGACTTAAAGGGATATCTAAAAACAAATTAAACTTGAAATAATACAAAACAATACTCAAAATGTTAACGTAATAAAGAAGTGATAACTCTCAAAATATTGCCTACTTTGGTCTTTATCCAAGGAGGGATATATATACAGGTATATATATAAATATACTTATGTTCAGTAAAACAATTCCAGTATAATATAAATTTACTTTATTACAAAATATAAAAAATAACTCTTATTTTAGTTTTTTTATCCACAGGTTTTATAAAATACAAACTTGAAGCACCTCCAATTCTATATTAATTTATCTTACTCTGTTGTTATATTAATTTTAGAATTAAAAAAAGATTTTTTTCAAATCCAAATGTAACAAAAACCTAGTAAGAAAAGCATAAAATAGTATAGACGCAAAAAGGGCATTTCAAGTTAAAAAACTGCAATAATTTACAAAATTAAACTTAACCCACAAAAAATCAACCTAAATAATTATTTCTAAGATAATTCTAAATTATAAAAATGGGTAAAGGAAAAAGCCTTTAGCTAGGGTAGACAGGTAGATTTCTTTCTAAAGAAGTACCTACAGCAAGACAAAAAAATGTATAATATTTCTTTATACCTGTCCCTTTTTTAAGTGGATTCCACTTTCTTTTTTTTATTTCTTTTTCTCTGTTTTAAACCACAAATGACTGGGGTTAAACAACAACAACAAAAATTGTAAATATTTCAATGTATCAATGTTATACTACAAAATATGTACCATCAATGTATGATGTGAATTTACTTTCAATGAAATACAAATATATTTCCAAAGGACCATTATAGTAAATAAAATAAAATTATTCATTATTATAAACACTCACATTATTATAATAATTGTGCTAATAAACTATCAGCATTAACTCTTAATTTGACTTTAAAATTGTCACAAATTATAAAAGAACAATATTAATAATTAATCATCATTTTGTACTAATATTCTAATAATATTATTTTTTGAAGAAAATATTTACATACGTATTGAAGATTTATATAATTAAGTAATATTGTATGTATTTTAACAATTTGTTAAAGTAAAATAAAGGTGGATACATAAATAAAAATAATGGGCAGTATAATAAATATGTGTCAAAATAAATGTATTTGGTATGAATACATAATTAGGAGATTATGTAACACACAACTGTTTCTTTGGTTTTACCTTTGACAGTCTCAAACCTTATGTAAGTAATTTAAATATACAAAGAATGCCATTAATAGTAAAAATAATGTATGCCAAAACTGTATACATTTTATTATGTACACATAGGTATCTTGTAAATTTTAGCAANACTTTTTTTTGTATCTATGACCATTATCAAGAGAGAGAGAGAGAAAATAAAAAAAATAAAATAAAAAAAAACCACTTAATTTTGATTAGAAACTAATAATGAGGCATTAGTTCAAATTTGATTGTTGCTATGTCTGTAATTATGTAACCTGTTGCATCTATTGTTTATTTATTTACTTTTTACTTTGCTTATACACTTAATTAATGAACATAATAGTTTTTATAAAGCAAACATCTATAGAGTGCATTCTCAGTCAGGGCACTTAATACGCATTATTGTGAAATTATAAGATCCATAAATTTATATATTATTATCTATTCTTTTTTTTTTTTTAAATCATTTATGGATTCATGGTAGTAATTGGATTTTATAAAGCTCTGAGATGTCCCATGTTTTTATTATTATTTTATCTGCTTTTAAATGAATATTAATTTTCCTGATAAGTCAGTTATAGATTGATAGTTTTTGTAGAAGAAAATAAGATCACATAAAAGTTTAACCCTTATAAACTTAAAATACGTTCCAAGAAAAGCAATGGTTTTAATTGCAAACAAAAGGTCATGTTTATTGGCAGAAAAATAAGACAACGTCGCATAAAGAGAATAATATACATATTTAGAAATATCGTGCTTGTTTTATTATAATAAAGAAGAAGCATTGCGTGCTCAAGGTCTGAGACACATTGATACAATTAAGTATTGATCAAACCTAACAATACCAATTGGATTTGTAAATGTTCCAAAGATATACTGTTGATAACTACTTTCGAAGATACAATAGACTGTAGACTGCAGACGTCTAGCAAACAATTCCCGTAGTAGTTTTAGTTCAGCAACAGACTAAAATACACATGGCATTTCTAAGAATAGATCAATTGAACTAGAAAACTACCCAAGAATGTATTTTAGCTGATAAAACATCTAAAGCAAACATTCATGTTGTGAGTAATTTCCGTTAAAAAAAATACGTCTATGATAGATAGCAATAAATGGAGAGCGACAAACAAACGATCAAATGATAAAAGTGACGTATAAAAGAGCAATTGAGGTAAAAAAAGGGAGTTTTTCAAATTAAATTTTCTATATTATAAATGTGGGTTAATAGTTACAATAAAAACGCAACTATGAGGCAAATTTGTGCATAATCAATAAAGCTCGACTTTCTATGAGTACAAAAACGTACATGTGCACTAAATAAAGCGTGCATTTATTATTAGACGTATTAAGGTGAGTGAATAAAAATGCATGACCGTATAAGTTGACGGGCCAGTTTACGGTCAAAAAAGATGGAATGAGGAAGGGGACAACTACAAAAAAACAAGATTTCAAGGAGAAGCAGTCAAGGCAATTAAAATAAATTGAATGAATCTAGCGTACTAACCAAGTTTCCAAATTGCTGAATTTTTTCGTCACGACTTTTCCTATGTCGATCCCAAGTCGGTCGACGATCCGTTGAGCCAAATCAGGATGGGAAGTACCACTGAAAATTTTGATATTAGGCATTCTTGCCCGGATAGGACGAGGTGATTCTAAGTTTGAATGAAGTAAGCTCTTAGCACGGATAGCCTGGGACAGCACGGGCATAATTCGGCTCGGAGAACCGAGGGAAAACTCCGGAGGGACTGAATGAGGTTGAGTCTTTTCATTATCCATCAGCTGATTACAACTATGCTGGGCTACACTGCCGAAATCCTTCTGTCTTGTGTTTTTAAATCCACCAACAACTGTTCCACTTCCACTACTTGACTTTTATCTGTTTTTGTACTTTTCTCTGTCCGTTGTCCTTTGCCAAAATTAAATTTTTTGTTTTTATTTATTTTTATATTTTGCTCACTTACTTGTTCTTTTTCGCAGTATTCGAATAACATAAATTGTGTGGTATTAAACTCGTATTATTTATTTTACCGTGTCTTGTTAACTTATGTGAAACAAATTTGGAAACGTTATGGCAAATATTGCTGCACAAAGAATTAAGAGGGAATTTAAAGAGGTTATTAAGAGCGAAGACGTTAGTATTTATCTGATTTAATTTTACCAAATTATTAGTAACCCTTAACCAAATAATTTTGGTCAAACTCTATTTAAATTAACTTATATCTTAATATGTTGTTTCGGTATCCATGCAATGCCTAATAAAATAGCCGGTACTTTTAATTTCTTGTTTGTTTCTTATACTATTAGCAATGTTTGCTAATATTTCTTTTAAAATGTATGTTTGTTTCTTGAAGCGGTTTTTAACCAACTTAATATGCCTTATTTTGTCTTTGTCATTTTCTTTTGAAGTTTTTGGTTGATAGTTTATGTCTGGTTACCTACAAGAGGTGGTCAAATTTAATTTGAGTATGTCTCATATGATATTTTGCCAGCTTATTTGTGAATTAGTATAGATAAAAATCATGTATTTATAAAGGAGATAGAGGGGTGGGAGGATTAAATTGCCATTTCTAATTAAAGAAGGTTACATAATTTCAGGTTATTTGTGTATATTTGTAGAATTTAGTTTACTTGGCTAAAATTTAGTATGCAGAACCACCAGTAGGATATGCATCCCATAATTTTAAAGTTCAAATATAGATTATTTGATAGAATTTTATGTGTAAAATGTACTTTAGAATTCAGAACAAATTTATAGTATGTTAGCCCTAGCTTGCAGTACACTATTTTATTACTTCTGTGACAAAGGAACGTAATCAAATCACGTTTAGGTTTTTAGATTATAATACACCTTTGTCGGTAAGCCTGCACCATTTGGCCCACCTATTTCCGAAAGTATCCGATTTACTTGCATTTTTTTTAAACTGTCCTTTTTGCAATATAAATCATTCTAGTAGGAGCATCTCGATAAATTCAATAGTTGTAAAAACAGTTAAGTATCACTTCCTACGAAAAATGAAGGAAGGTTATGGTTACTTTAGGTTGAGGTTTTTATTTTTTGACCTAACCTTTTTACAGCTCGCTATAATAAAAAAAAAATTGGATAGGAGCCGATGATTGCACTGAATTTTGAATTTGAGAAGGTCAGGCCAACTAGGCAAATTAAAATATCACTGAATCCACCCCTCCCACAGGTATATTGGCTTTATTTTTTTCCTCATTTAATTTGGCCAATCTAAGTATCAGAAGATAATAATAACTGTAACAAGAGTATTCAATGTGACAGTTAACGTATTATTTTTTAGAAATAACTATTGAATTTATTGAGATCCTACAATCAGAATCGTTGATATAAAGTAAAAAGGAGTAGGAAAAAAAATATGCAAGTTAATAGTACAATTAGAAATAGGAGTGCTTAATATTGCAGTTATACCCCTTTGTCTAATATTCTATATAGACGAAGGGGCATCATCCTTTCTAGTTATCTGAATCTTTAAGTGTAATCTACTTAATACAGTGTGTTGTGGGCACCATGTATCAAATCTTTGGATATTTGTATTGTAAAAGTAACGGTCACTTGTCTTAAGTAGGATCAAGAAAAGAGTTAATTCTGACAGCTCAGGTTGGGCAACCCATCTAAGGGAAAGCCCCTATGCCAGTAACTTTTTTTGCTTACTTTCTAGGTGTTAAATTACGGAGCTCTCGTTGGTTTCCCACCCCAGTTTTTCAATTTTACCACCCTGTCTGAAACTAACTTTTTTTTCTTGATTCTAACATAGTAATATCATTACATCAGAGGTAATGTCACAAGTTTTGGACTTCTATTTTACTTACTTATACCTCCCCTTGCGGGTATCACTAATTGAAAATTTGATGTTACTTATACTTAACAGTTTGTCCTTTAAGGTGCTGGTGTAGTTCAATTAACATTTATTTGGCTTGAACCAATTTGTATGAATAGTCAAAGTTTATTTTTTTACCAAATACAAATGCACTAGCAAAAGTTAAAAATATATGTCAGGGTTGTGTTGGTCACAAAATATGCATCATATTTTGAACTCTATCTTTAATTTTAACCAAAACTCCAGAAGATCATCTGTATTTTATTATTCAATCTTTAGACTGTTTATAAAATTATTTTTAATTCTTGAGTGTTTGAATGGTGTCTAAATATATTTTACTCGCAGTCATAATAATTTTCCTTAATTTTTAAAAAGCAGAAGTTTTTTTTTATTTAATTTCTGAGCCAGATGCAGGCAATTTCTCATGTCTCATAAATATTCAGGCTAAATGTATTACAGCTAGTACTTTTATTTTAAGCGCTAAAGTCATATTAAAAAATTGAGTGAGACATGACATGCCACAGGGGACATAAATTTGCATTTAAATGTTACTGGCCTTATTCCTATTATTGATTGTAAGGCAGTGGTATTAAAAAAGTTATAGGAAAGTGGACAAAAATTTAGAGCTGCCAAAATTACTAAGTAAATTTACCTTTACTCTTTTTAAGTTAGATTTCAATCGTTTGCTTGTATGATTTAATCAAAATAAATATCTTAACATACTGGTGTCAAACTAACTGTTGGCTACTTACTTTAATGAGGTTAAATTAATGGTTCAAACAACTGTTACTAACTGTCACCCTGGCAGTTGATCAGGACTAAAACCCAAAAGAAAAAAAAGAAAATAACTGTTACTAAATTTGTTTTATTTTTATAAAATTTTACTGTATAATGATGTTCTACATTTGTTTCATTTCAGGTAGCTAAATGTGCCATTAAAGTAGAGTTGGTGAATGATAGTTATAGCGAATTAAGAGGAGAAATAACTGGACCACCAGACACACCTTATCAAGGAGGAATATTTATCCTTGAAATCAATATTCCAGATACTTATCCATTTAACCCACCTAAGGTTTACATTACACTTTTTAAATAATAATTGTTTGTTACTACTAACTGCTAAGCTTTATTTTGCTAGAAGCTACTCCAGCGATAGACACGCAAGCGATAGTTACTGGGCAATTATCGCTGAGGACTCCTCTTCTGAGTTTGCATGTTACCATTTCCCTAGCTGAGCGACTCTTACCATGCAAATTCAGAAGACCGATAATCGCTCAGCGACTATCATTGAGCGTCCATCGCTGGAGTTGCCTCTTAGAAAACTTACCTTTAGACATAAGGGTTTTTAACAGTTTTAATATTTAAACATTGTTTTTTAGGTGAGATTTCAAACAAGAATATGGCATCCAAATGTATCTTCAGTTACAGGGGCTATCTGCCTGGATATTTTAAAAGATCAATGGTAAGTTTTTGTGGGCAATATTATTATTTATTTTTTGGGACATTTAATATAAATACATAAGATAAAATTTAAAGTTAATAAAATTAACTTTTTTCAACTTACAGTGCTCTTCTTTGATACATAATTATTTTATAATCTAAAACTTCTAAGATTCATCAATGTGAAGATATCTCTTAGAATTTGACTAATTTACCTGGAAATTAGGATAGCATTTTCATTTGATTAAGGCATAGGTCAAGTATGTTTCCCACTAATCACTTTTCTCACCTGTACTTAGCTAAACTTTTTTTTATTATCCTTTAAATTCAGTGGCATATAATGAATATGAGTCCATGTCAGAGCAAGGAAAATCAAGTAATAGTGTTAGTCTTTCCTACTGCCCATTATCTTTCAGTTAGTTAAAGTCCCTCTATGTACGGTTTATATCATATATTATGAAAATCACTTCTGTACAACAAAAATCTCTATTTAACAATTTTTTTTATAACCCCTAGAATTCTCTGAATAAAAATGTCTCTACAACAAACAAAGTTTGTATAAATAACGAAAAAGATCCAACCGACAAACTCTCTTTGAATATTGGGGGTATTTCTGCATTCCTTTATTTTCTGAGAACCATTTTTATGAGTTTCTTGTTCTAGCTATAATAATTTTGTGTATTCTACCTCTATTAGTTCATGATGAGAATCGGAATCAGTACAGAGAAATCTCTTTATCTCAGCTTAGAATTTGTTTCGGATGTTTATATTGCTCTTGACTTTTTACAGTTTAATTTACTCACCATACAAAAATCATATTCACTCAAAAAAAATATTAAAAAACATAGACAAAGGAATGAAGAACAAAGAAGTATCCCGTAATTATGAATTCGTGCTGAATTGTGTCAGGTTATCCCAGTTTTGAAAAACTGGGATTTAATATTTAATCTATGGAAATCAATTTGAGATTTTAAAAATATCTAGAGGTTGTGAGTATAAAGAGTTGTATGAAGCATTTTTACTATAGGTGAAAATGGATCCGGATATAATCTTCCTCTTACAGGCTCTTAAAATAAATCTAAAACAGCATTTTTATATAGCTAATTTTTTTCTAGAATTATAATTTTTGTTGTGCAGAGGTCTGACTGTAATTCTATATTATTATATTTATAAGTAATATCCAAAGTAAATCAAATAAAAGAATATCTGTAATAAGATAAAGGAAGGATGAAAGATTAAAGTAAACATTACGTAAAGACATTAAACATTAAGACCATTAGAAACATTAAGTAAACACGTGCATCTTACTTCACGAATGAGCAGTTTTGATATGTAGAATGTTGAAAAATGTTTGTTTATCTTACTTTTTAGGGCTGCTGCTATGACCTTAAGGACAGTTTTGCTTTCACTTCAAGCCCTCATGTCATCAGCTGAGCCGGATGATCCACAAGATGCGGTAGTTGCAAAACAGTATAAGGAAAATCATGACATGTACCTTCAAACAGCTACTTTTTGGACCTACTCTTATGCTTCAGGTTATTAACATTTGATTAAAGAAGTTCAGTTTCCTAGAAAAAAATTGCTAATTTTACAAATTTTTCTCTGCCTTTCTCATTATACTCTTTTGAAATAACTCAAAGAATCAATTTCATCAGTTTTTGATCAAACCGATGTAACTGTCCGCAGAAAGTGAACTAATGTATTTAACCCATTCAACATGCCATCTAATTCATGAACTTACCTCTGCGGCAGGATTTTTAATAATACCAAATGAGTTTTATTAATTCATAATTTTACACAACTTAGTTGATTTTGTCAGTTTACATGTTCAAGTTACTCTACATTGACCCATATTAAAAAAGAAAAATATTCTATATAAGGGGAAATAGAATAGCGGCCTATTATCTTTTACGCCCCAGGTTAGGAAGGTGGTGACACCAGTGACACGTGTGTCATATATCACCCTAACTAAGTTGCCAGGTATACCAAGACTAGATAATAGGATTTCTGTATTCTCAGTTTAAACAACTAACTTATATTAATATTTGTTTATGCATTGACATAACAATATCACTTTTATTTTACAGGTCCAAGTGATTGTCCAGATTTGCGCTCTAAAGTTGAGAAACTTATTGACATGGGCATTGAAAAAGACATAGCCTTTACATGCCTTTCTACCAACGACTGGGATCTAGAAAAAGCCACTGAACAACTTTTCAGATAGTCAAGAAACAAATAAATACCCTTTCATTTTTAATTTTTTTTTTTTTCCTTCTTTTAAATATTTTTAAAATAATTTTCTTTGCGCCACAAAAAAAAATTAAATTTTAGCAAAAAAAAAAAAGAAAAGAAAAGAAAGTAATTTAAAACTTAGATAATGCAAATAGCAATAAAATATTGTAAGCTCATTAGAATGTTTATTTTATATTTAATAGTTTCCATGAAATCTAAGTTTAAATGTAATTCTTTATTTATTTCACTGCACTGATAAATTACGTGCTCACTCAATAATGCTACGAGCACTTATTGTAGAAATGAAAGTTTTAAAACATTCCTTGTTTTGAGTGCAAATTTTGTAAATGTACTTTGATCTTTTTTAATACCTCATATCAAAATGTAAGTACTTTTATCAAATTCATTTTGCAGACAAGATTTTTATTCAGTGAAGAATAAAAAGTAATCTATGATGTTGAATTAAGCTTCACAAAGATCACATATTTTTTATTAAATCATTTTAAAACCATATTTTAATAACTTCGTCTTAAGTATCGAATTTTCTCTGAAATATGTACCCTGAATTCCTTAAATGCTAATTATTTATGTATTAATTCAGAATTAATTATTAAATCTTATAATTATTTATGTATTAATTCAGAATCAGTTTGGAATTTTTATTTCCAGCTTTTGATTTGTCACTGAGAGAAGAGAAAAGACAACTCCAATTAAATTAAATAAATCTATCCTGAACTAATAGTAAAAATAATAATAATAATAATAATTTAACCATAATAAAAAAAAAAATTAACAT
>KZ651078.1:75664-88679 GCA_001010745.2 Gerris buenoi | reverse complement strand
ATTATTATTATTTTTATTTATTTTTTTTTTGAGTGAACTTAACTAGTGTTTGTTGTTGCCGATTTTTAGTGTATTTATGTCAATCAGTCCTTTGTTGTATTTTACTGTATAAGATTTTTATTGTACTTTTGTACTCTTTAAAACAATCGAAATATGTACTCAAGATTTTATCAAATATTAGGTAAAAGCCGGAATGATAAATTAATAAAATTTGTTGACCAAAATAAGTTATTTATTAATTATTAATTTTTCAAATAGATATGTTTGGCACAATGTGCTTTTTTTATTTTTATAAATAAAAGGGCTTATTTTTGTGTTTGATCCTATGTTGAAATAGGTCGGAAAAATATATCCTTTTAACTCAGATTCAAAATGATAGATTACATTTATTTAAAAATTAATTTGTGATTCTTGAAAAAAAAAATTGTTTAAAAATTTTTGTTGTACGAAAAGGGCTAACTTAATAGTTGCAAGATATTTTGTCAGGTATTTTTACTTAGTTAAAAATTAGGTGTAGTTAACAATAAATGTTGCAGTTAACGATGCAGCTGCTACAGTTTGTGAAATTTAGGCGAACTCGTCATAAAATCTGAATACACCAAATGAAATGCCAGAATGATAGTTTGCATCAAACACAATTTTATTTTTTTACAAGCTTTTATTTAACTTGCAATGTTTGTATGTATGTATGTTCAGGTCAAATCTTATAACTGAATTTTGAAGCAGTTATGCTGAACCGATTGAATTGTAATTTTACATACATGTTAAGTTTGGATGACAATACATGGTTAGCTAAGTGACGTCATTCTAAATCCAATGATATGGGTATCAAATGTAAGGGGTAGGTGAAAAGAATACGAATAAAAGCTTGCATCTAAACTTTTTTTTTTAAATCATCTTTTTTATAATGTATTTTAATTATTTATTGTCAGTTTTTTTTTTTTTTTTTAATCTCTTGTTAAAACACATTATATGCAATCACATTGTTCCAGTGTACAAGTGATATTACGATTTGTTTGAGGAGTAAGTTTAATTTAAAAATAAATATTGGATTACCATTCTTAAAAATATATGTAAAACCAAATTATGTCTATTTTTGGCCTACTATATCCTTGTCTGAGACAACATTGTACAGTTGTTGTTTTATTATCGATACATAAAATAAAAAAATATATCTTATTTAATTATAATTTTTGTATGATTAATTCAACCTTAGCAATTATTATAAACATTTCTAAATCTAGATACCACATTAGCCTTGCTGGTAATAACACTGCCCAAAAGGGGTCTAATGCTTACCCCGATTTTAAAAGCTAAATTGTAGATATAAATGTTAGCAGGAATACTAGAGAAGTATCTCTAAGTTTATTGTTAGCTATTGATTGTTCTGAATATTGAATGAAGGGAACAAATTTAGTGTGTAAAATTAGGTAACAGCATGAATAAATATGTTTATATGCTCACACATGTGTATTCACCTTCACTCTTATGTCCACTCACCTCTTACCCTTGTGTTTTATATATTTACCTTGTTTTAATTATATTGGTAAGGATACTGAACGTTAGTATGAGGGCGTTTTCACTCTGGGAGGCACTTTTTGTGTGGGACGGCAACTTGGAAAAGTTCTCATTGTGCGCTACATATTTCAGCCTTTAGCGTCGCATATAAAACATTGCCTACAAATAATAATGTTGCTGTCACATGCGACTGTGATGAATTTCACTGTGTAAAACTGCCATAAAAATTCTGAAAAGAGTGTATGAACTGACCATTATACTGGTTTTTACAGCCTTAGGGTATCAGAATTTGTCCCCATCCGACATTTTGTCTGTTATATCTTGCTCTATTATCATATTTGCTCATCCTTGTTGAAATTGCAAGATTACTTGGAGCCCTATTTTTATGAAAACTGTAATATTTTATGTAATCGTTTGACTTAAGTGTTTAATAATGCTTTGGATTATCATTTTTCTCTCTCTCTCTCTCTCCCTTTTAAAAACACCATTGATAAGAGGCTATGGAATGACAACCTCTAAACCTCAACATGTCTCTTTAGGAAAGGGATTTATCTCTAGTATTCCTTTAAAATACTTCTAGACTTAAACGAATGTTGTACACCTTTTACCATTAGGTGTCATATTAAGATTAATTTTAAATACCAAGCATACTGCTAGATGAAACACAGGGAGAAACTTATATTGTAAATCAGTCATTATTTTTAAATGAAAAAATTGAGTATGTATCCAAGTATAAATTTCAATATAATAGTATTTTAAAGTATATAAACAAATAACTAACATATTGTAAAATATTTTTAAAAGACAGTAGTTTTTTGTTTTTTCGTATTGTTAGGTGATATGCCATAGATTATTGTTGGAATGGGATAATAATATATGATTATACAATTATAAAATAAATGTTACCTTATCACCATACAGGATGGGTGTGAATTCACCATTCACCTGACAAGTGGCGAAAAATTAAGCTCTCAATTAGAGCAGAAATGTCTGCTATTATTACAACACACAGTAGACAACACGTCTTCTAGAAGTTTGTTGCATGTGGGTGACTAAATCTCTTCCCTCAGAAAAAAATTGTCTCAGCATTCCAATTTAAAAAAAAATAATAAATAAATAAATAAAAAATACTTATAGTATTAAATATAAGCAAAAGTTTGTATGCATGTATGTACTAAATACATTGATCTGTTCTTATGACATCACTATGAATGGACTAAATGTTTACATAACTGACTATTCCAAAAGATGATGACCCTCCTTATACTACTGAAATGTATGTATAAGTTATCTTTAAAGTGATTTTCCGTCCACCCTGTAATTGTTGGTTTTATTTTATTTATTTCTTAATTTAAAAATAAAGATCCAGATATTTATGTAACTGTTAAATGAAACGGAAGAAATTGGTTTTTAGAATTAATTGCATGCAGTTTTCAATTAAATGCTTTTCTGTCTTTCGATGTTTCCATTGATAATTTTTATTTTCTTTAGCTGAAACTAGTGAAAATTTATCTACTTTTATTTATCTTTACATTTTTCCAAAAGGGATTTCCTTATTTTTCTTAAATAGCAGTTTATTAGTTGTGGATTTGAACTTTCAAAAGAAATTAAATTTTGTCAAATATTTAGGACATCTAAATTCTCTGAGGTAGATGCCATAAGGAGGGAAGTGGGTGCGTGACAAAAATTAATCAAATTTATTTATATTTGTTAAAGACTAATTTTGCTCATGTTTTTACACTTATAATTAATGATTTTTTTTAGAGAGAAAAAAGGAAATAATTTATTGAAAAAAAAAAAATATATATATATATATCTAAAAGGTCGTTTGTTTTTCTTCAATTTAAATTTGCTGAAATTTTATTTAAAATATGCTTGATTTTTTGCAATTTAAAAAAATTATATAAACTCATTGTAAGAATGAGAATAACAACGCTCGCCTCAACTTGAGCATCACATATTTATATTAAACATGTTTATAAATATGACAATTTTAAAGTTAACAAAAACAAAGCCATTGTCATTTTATTTAATTAAATTGATTATAATTGTTTTATATTTTCATTCCAGCAATAAATATTTAAAATAAATAAATAAATTGTTAATGTATTGTTGTTGTTGGTAGAATTATTGATATTCCCTGCAAGCATCTTTGTTCTAGTACTTAATGTCTATTAATAAAGGTAGGCATATAACAAATAAAAATTGTTAATGTGAAGCTTCTTACAGCTATTACTAAAGAAAAATATACTTAATTCAAGTTCTTGGGGATAAGTGTTGTTTAGTGCCATCTAAATCTGTAAATGGTGATAGTTCAAACCCCAGATAAGTTTGACATGCTTGTTACTGATGATCCTATGAACCCCATCCTATGATTATGTGTTGATCGGATACTAATCTCGGTTTGTTCAATAGACCCACTAACATGGTCAAGTGATAATAATTCACTTTCTTCAGTGGTATTGCTCTAATTAAAGTCAGTTATATCCCATAGACTTTTTAATAACTGTCATGGCAAATACATTAAGCCTCCGGATTAGGGTCTAAAGAATCATTACCATGAAAAAATTAATGTATATCATATACAGTTGGATCTTTAATAGCTTTTTGTCACGGGACCAATCACGACATGTATAATCAAAAAGATGGAAGAGCAAAAAGTGTCACGTTCTTTTTATTTTTGACTACAGGCACAAAAAATTTTGTCAAATCATCTCATCGTCTTGGCTCAACCAGGAACTTTTTTTGAGAATAATGACTGACAGGTAGTACCTTTATGTTCACATGCCAGGTGGGTTGGGGGTAGCTGGAGAAGAACGCACAACGTTAAAGAAATGAGAGGGAGCCTGACGGTTAAAATAAAACAATTAATCAGGAGACGGATAATTGAGGTTCTATTTTGTCCAGGAAGTAAAGACCTTTTAGCCTTAAAAACATAAATTTAGAAAAAAAAAAAATGTGTCCAGATAACCGTACAAAACAACAACAAAGTCTTAGAACATACAAAAATGTATTTGTATTATAATTCAGCCAGGCATCAATTATTTAGATATAAGAGCTAAATGTTTCTATAAATTAACGCTATCAAATCATAGAATAGGAAGGAGGAAATAGTTACCTCTAATTATAGTTGTATGATGGTTAGCTTTTCACATATGCCACATTTGCATAGGTTGTTCCATAAGCAGCTCCAGACTCCAGAACTCAATGGGATATCCTCCTTTTCATAAGCTTCCAACCTCAGTAAGAGATAAAATAAAGGGCTTAAAAAAAGATTACAAGATAAACAATGCTTAGAATTAATTATTTTCTTTTTATTTATTTGTTAGGACGGACATTTATCACTTGGAAAAAAAACACAGTTTTAGACTCATGATGTTTAATACATATAAATAAAAAAAATCAAATTCTAGTTTAACAAAACTTTAAACTTTATAAGAGTCACCACTAGTTTATCATCAAAGACAATAAATGAAACATCTATGAATTAGAAATAATTTGATAATTTACAATATTATTTTTTTAAATTTTCAAAACTAGTACCACTCTAATTCCAATAAATTAAACTAATCTTTTTTAATAAAAAAAAAAAAAAATCATTCAAATAAGGATAGTTAGGGAATTCTGCCCCCTATTACACTAATTAATTAGATAATCTTGACTGGATGTTATTTTTATTACTCGAATCTTTCCTTTGGGCTCAATAAACCAACTCTTAAGGGGGCTTCACACCTTTTCTTTATCTGCACAGTTATCTGTCGTAAATAACTGTGTGAAAATCTGTACATTTATCTAAACTGAAGGTGTGTAGGGTACCGTTCAATTTTTCTTATTATTTATTCACTTTCAACAGGCTTGGTTCAAAGTGTGTTCTGATAAGATAACATTTGCAAAACAGGGTCCAAAAGCGCATACTTTTTATGTGCGAGAAAACCAGTCCAAACTGTGCAGTTTATGGCTCAGACATGATGTCACATGTGATAAACTGCACAAATTAAAGGAAGGTGTGTAACCCTCTTTAGTTTCTTTTCCTTGTTATCACCAATTTCTATTTTTGTTTCTAAATTCAATGAAATAATAAATAATTCTTGTTATTTTAATAATTTTAATTTTTTTTCTGGCAACTTAAAATAGTTCACATTTTGTTTGGTGATTATTTATTATTAAAATCAATAAATAATTAACAAATCTACTGAAGAACTTCAGTTGACATTTATTACCTTTTAACATTGGTAAATTTTCAAAACAAATATAACTGAAACCTTGAACAATCTACACCCAAATATTCCCTTTTATAAATTGTATAACTATCACATAGCTTCCGTAAGCTTGGATCAAAAGTAGAAAATAGCGAATCACCCAATATTTTTACTGATGCATTTCATCAGTTTACAATATTATCAAATTAAAAAATTAAAAAACGCTTCACATCTATAACTTTAAAATAGCAATAAAATCTAAACATTTTTGTCATGTGAATTATATAATAAAGTTTTCAAGATTGAAAAAATATTTATAAACTGAAATTTTCTTGAATAATAACAGAATATGAATTTCGACCATTAATAATATTAGTACCCTATAGTTGGTTTCTTCAATTTATTCATTTTCTTTTTTAAATGGACCCATAAAGAAAAAGTTTTATAGAATGTTGAAGTGTGAAAATGAAATAATATACATAATAGGATTTACATACATAATGAGATGGTTCGTTGATAATTAATAAACAAATGGAACCATTTTTTACTGTCATTATGTCCTGGACTTAGTTCTTTTTAGTAGAATTCTTAATGTTAAAATTAGTTTTATCGTGGCTTAAATTTTTACTCTCAGAGGTCTAGATTCTCTTGTATTACTAGAAATAATTAAATAGGATTCTTATGGTTTAAGACTTCATTATCCAGTCTTAGCCATATCAATGAACAGAAATTAGATTTTTTTTTTTTAACAATTTCTTATGAGCATTAAAAAGTATTTACTGCTTCTTTTAGAATCTGATGTTTTAATCACAAACAGGATAATTAAATTATCATGAAGTAAAGAGTTGATTTCTCCAGAATCTTTAAATCCAGAAAGTATTGGCAGTTTTTTTCATTACATTCCCAAGCTCTATAATATATTACTAAAAATTATAGTTGTTAAACCATATTTTATAAATAATGATCTAAATTAGAATTATTGGATTACAATAATCCTATTACTTCACTAAACAGTTTTATTAGTTAAGAAGTAAGTAAGCAGCCCCCGCCACCATATTAAAGTCGTCGGTTTTACAAAAGCCTATCCATTCTCTATGTCCCCATTGATAATAAATCTATGGAGAAATTTCTTTGGTAATTTTATTAGCTAAATTAAGAATAGTCCCCCCCCCCCATATAAATTTGTGCAAGCTGCCAACTTGGTTGAATAACAAATAAGGTGAAGCAATTTAATAGGTCACCCAAGCAATAATTTATAAAATAATTAAATCAAATATAAATTACATATATTTAACAGAATGTGAAAAAATATCTTAAAATAAATAAGTACTCTCTACCTTAGTGTTACAATTAGTGTATAAAGTAACATATAGCTTACTTCTTTATAATAACGAGTACCACCTTATATTTAAATCAAATTAGAAAATATCTCCACACATACATGTAATATTATACCTATTGTACTCAAGGACGGTGTATAGAGGATGCCTAAATTTGGGAAGCCAGAACTGCCCCTTGAAACAAAGTTTTTTTGTGCAATATTTCGTCCCCAATTCGGGAAATTTTAAAGCAATAAATTTATTTCTGTTTATTCATTAATTTAATTGAAATTGTCTGCCCATCAATTAAAGAAAGTGATATTTTAAAATCACTTTATTGTATATATATTTGGTGTGGTTTTAAAATATCACTTTCTTTAGTTGATAAACCATATAGTTTATTGTCTAAATAAAAATAGTTAGGCCAATACTTAAAGGATAGTTTATGTGACAGGAGATTAGGAGAGTAAGGAGATAAACGTTGTAAGTACTGTACTCATTAGCTAGTTAGGCATTCAGGACTCTCATATTCCGTCACACCAATCTCCCACTATTCTACTGCCACCCCCACCATACTTTATTTAGGCGTCCTCCATGCACTGTACTTGTATTGTATACACTGATATCTTATGGATAATTAATTTAAAACAATGCAAATTTCTCAGGTTTGTCAGTCTGCTATGTTAAAATTTAACTGGAATGTAACCCTTTATAAGGAATTTAGAGGTATTTTACAGAGGTTTAGGAATTCCAAAAGAATTTTGGAAAGTGAACTGGTTTAGTTCATTCTATAAGTTATATTCTGTATAGTAAGTTTGACACAACCACAGTTAAAACTAGCATCTTACTACTGTTAGTGGTCAATAATAGGAATGATAAATTATAATTAAATTCATTTTTAGATATCTAATAAAAATTAAAATAGTAAACTTTTATGTTGTTTAAAATCAAATATTCTTCAGAACTGAGCAGTTCTTTTTTTTTTTCGAGGCCTATGCCAATGTAACAATATTAAGTTTTTAGAAAAAATAATAGATTTAAAACAACCTATGTTGCACATATTTTTTTCAACTTCAATGGGCTGTCAATTTCCGAGTAGACATTTTAACATAATTTCAAATTAATGAAAACTATTTTGCTATAAGTTGGAGCAAGAGACAACTCATAGGTTTCTAACAATTCATTTTGTACAAAATAATTGTAATGAAATAAAAACACTATTGTAAATCTATTATAAATATGTTTTCTGGGTCTATTCAGGAGTTTATTCGGTTTGGTTGATAATTTTTTTTTTTTAATTTTCTATCATTTTTATCTTCTATTACTCATAAATCCTTGCTATATTTTGCCCTAACACCTTGGGCTTCTTCTGGCAACAAAGTAACAAACTTTTTTTTTCTAATAACTTAAACATATTTTTAATAGGATATTTAATATTATCATTGCATTTAAAAAAATCCTTAACAAAGAATTGCATAACTTTTATTAATAATAAAAAATATTTAACTGTTAATAAGTTGTGTATTTAAAAATGACTATGCAGATATCCATAAATAAGTTATGAGTCTCAGAATGTCTTAATTAAATTAAATCTCTACAGAAGAAATTAGTTTTTTAAACATTTAATTTTAGTTATAAAAATATATCTTCTGTTAGGAATGGTTTATTTGAATATAAATAATAGAAATTCCCAAATAACTTTTATAAATGCTTAAGTATAACACCTTCCTCTGCTGGATCAGGACATCCTAGAAACTTTATGAAACTAGTTGCATTTGACAGGAAAAAATATTTGATATTTCGTTTATCGATGAATTATTTATATCCTATAATTTATACCCTAGCTGAATTTCCATGCTTTGCTACAGAGTGTGAACTTTTTTTTTACTTTGATGGGTTTGTAACTTCAATTAACATTGGAATTATTTTAATAAGAAAATATTTAGATGTAACAGTTTCCTTAGCCATTTAGAAGCCCTNTATCACAAAAATATAGTTTATTACCGATCTATAACAAAATATGTTTGAAGTCAATGCTATTCTCATAATTGATTCTTTTTTAAAATAAATATCAATAACACCAAATAAATGCACGGTAAAGCACTCTGTGGTGTAAAAATATTAATTTATTTTTAAATGATTATATGCTAACAATGAACCGACTAATGATATTAATGCTCTGTCAAGCCACGCAATGGGGTTGGGATAGATGTAGCCTCCTTCGTAGAATCCAAGATGTCCACCATTAGCCACTTCCATATAAAGAATACCATCTTGGTTAACTAATAAAAAGAAAGAGTCCCAAATGATTAAATACGTAAACAAAGTGAAGAATTACAAATAGTGAGTGGATAAATATGAAAATTTAAAACGTCTTACCAGCCATATCCTTAACAGATTTCACTAATTCTTTTGGGACTAAAGGATCATCAGCAGAATTAATAAAAATCATGGGAACTTTAATACCCTCAAAATAATTAGACGAACTACTCCATTTGTATAAATCTTCAACACTTTTAAATTTGTAAACTTTTCTGAAAAATAAAAGGCAATATGAATTAAAACAAATTAAACAATTGGTAAATATATAGACAAACCTCAACTCAAATACAAAATAATTGTTTTTTACATTAATTCAATTGATTTATTAACCTCTCATTGATAATATATAATTACACATGAAATTTAATTTATTTTGTTTAAAAACAAGTTAGATTGTATTGTTAAAATTAGAAATAAGAAAAGTAAGTAAAATGATAAGAGGGATAAATCAGACTTACGAATTTGTTGAGGGAAAGATCTATATTTGTAAGTGGAGTTTAGATACTAAACATTAAAACCTTTTTAGTTTTGCTTAACATCATAACGTTATAGAGGATCTGATCAAAAACTTACAATAGGAATTATTTTATTTAAGTGGGCTATTAACTTTTAACTATCACAAAATATAATAAGAATGATTTAATAATACTTTGTGCAAGATCAATGAATTACAGAAATGTAACCTTCTTTTAGAGACCAAAATAAACCTAATCAAATTTGTAATATATTTTTTTTTTTTAAATTGATTTATTCGTTTTTGTTTTAATTATGATACAACAACATCAATTGAACATACATAAATATTTTTATCCTTTGGTAAAAGGAGGTGGTGTTAAATTTTATATGCATGTTTAGTCAAAAGTGTTCACCTTAAGTGGACGCCTCAATAATTTTATAGTGTAATCGTAGGAAAAAAACTAAACTCATAAACTGTTAGCAAGGTATAACGATGTTCTTTATTGTGTATGAGGCGGCAAATTTGGTTCCCAAAAAAATACTGAGCTGCCACCAAACCCCCAAATTTTATTTCAACAGAAACATTATTTGAAAGGTCTTGATAAAAAATAAGATCAGCACACACCAGAGGTTTCTTCTCAATCCAATCTAAAATGGTGGAAAATCAAAATTTACCAAAGTAAATTAATTAATTTTGGATAGGACTGTTATGGGTTTTCTTGGTTTCACTGAATTTATTCTTTTATCAAGAGCTTCAGAATAAGGTGTCTTATTTAGGGGTTATCATTTTTTTTTTTACTGCTCAATTTTTGGCAAGATATACTGAGGACATACTCTCACAAGATAAGCTCAGTATATCTTGTGTTTGCTTCGAGTCAACATCACGATGCACCACACCCCTTAAGATGCTTAAGGTGGAAACACACTACTATCACGTCACATGACATCACGCGAAAAAAGTGGGTGGTGTTGATTTAGCAAGTTTTGTTTAAGGTGGAAACACACTACTATCACGTCACATGACATGATATCAGTGTAGCTTTCAGTACATACAAAACATCACGTCACGTGATGTGATAGTAGTGAGTTTCCACCTTTACACCTTTAGTGGAAGCGACGAACGTCTGACTTCAACCCATTTGTGACATGGATTTCATCGGAAAACTAAGTTATTGATTGTTAATACTCTGTTCATTGACATTCTGATTTGAAACTATAAATGATCATACACATTAAATATTGTTTATATATAAGTTACTTATTTTTATTCTATAGAGTAGGTTTCCACTGCCAGAGACCACCTCGAAGATTTTGTGAATCTCTAGTCCGGGAGATCTAGATTTATTACTTATTCTTATTCTTTATTTTATTTATCTACAAAACCCTAATAATAAATTATAATACATCATTTTAAGTATTACCATTGATTATTTTTTATATAAACTAACCTTTTATATAATGTTTATCAATTAAAGATACTCAATTTCTATACATTTATTTTACAATAATACATAATAATAAACCAAATTTTATTTTTTACATTTTCAAGGTATGGAATAACACATATTTGTTGTCTTCTTGGTCCTTTAATTGATCCCTTAGTAATCAAATTAATCAAAGATTAAACTTACATCAAATGTCTTATTGTTTCAATAAATTTTTCAATCACAATAGCCAAAATTATTTTTTGAATTCTTAAGTTAATTAGTTCTATTCACAATGATAATTATAAATATTGTCGATTATACTAGAGAATATTGTCAAATTTAGAATTCATTTTAATTAATATATGCATTTTTGAAATCGTTAAAAAAAAATAAATAAATAATAAAAATACTTTAGTAAAATTTGTTGGGTAACACTGTTTAAGCTTACAATATTTACACAAGATATTTATTATAATAATTGTTCAGTTAAAAAAGGAATGAAAAATGGAATATTCGTAAAGACACAATTTGTCTCAAATCAAACTTAAATTCACTCTAAGATCATGTCATTATACAATTTTAAAAAAAGCCAAACCATTTCTCATCTTAAAATGAAGGTTTAATTAACAGAGCAAATTCTCATTATTTAATTATAATTATTCTTAAATTATTTATTATATCGATGCAGGCACTAAAAATATTATAAGCTAGGCACTTGATGAATGTTAAAATTAATTATTAGTATTTAACTTTTTTTTATATATATTATTTTTTTAAATTTTCAAAACTAGTACCACTCTAATTCCAATAAATTAAACTAATCTTTTTTAATAAAAAAAAAAAAAATCATTCAAATAAGGATAGTTAGGGAATTCTGCCCCCTATTACACTAATTAATTAGATAATCTTGACTGGATGTTATTTTTANAATGATTAAATACGTAAACAAAGTGAAGAATTACAAATAGTGAGTGGATAAATATGAAAATTTAAAACGTCTTACCAGCCATATCCTTAACAGATTTCACTAATTCTTTTGGGACTAAAGGATCATCAGCAGAATTAATAAAAATCATGGGAACTTTAATACCCTCAAAATAATTAGACGAACTACTCCATTTGTATAAATCTTCAACACTTTTAAATTTGTAAACTTTTCTGAAAAATAAAAGGCAATATGAATTAAAACAAATTAAACAATTGGTAAATATATAGACAAACCTCAACTCAAATACAAAATAATTGTTTTTTTACATTAATTCAATTACACATTAAATATTGTTTATATATAAGTTACTTATTTTTATTCTATAGAGTAGGTTTCCACTGCCAGAGACCACCTCTTTTGATATGACACATGAGGCTTACAAGAATGAAGCCATACCCAGAATGTGTTTTTGAGTGGTGTAAAATCAATCCTTAACCAATAAACACATACATCAGCAAATCAAGAGTGAAATGGATTGTCTTCTTTGACACAAAAGGTATGGTCCAGTCCACAATATGTGCCTGGTGGACAAACAGTCAACAGCAAATTTTCAGAAGAAGTGCTCATAAGTTTTTTAAGATTAGGGCCAACTGAATCCAAAGATAGAACACCGATACCAGTCTCATGTCGTTAATTGTTTTTGCCAGGCACAATTAAAAAAGCGCTGGTAGAGGTGTATTAATGCAGGAGGGATATATTTTGAAGAATGCTAACTAATTTTATTTTTTTATTTATTTTTTTTTTTTTCTTCTTTACTTATTTTTTAATATTATTTTTGCAATGTAT
>KZ651078.1:56506-73314 GCA_001010745.2 Gerris buenoi | reverse complement strand
TTTAAATAAAAGCCACTTTTAATTTGTAAAATATTTATGTGCGTGTAACTTAATAAGCAAAGAGTAATTTAAGACTAAAGTGGCAAAAAAATAAAATTATTAACAACAAGGAATTAAATTGTTTAACAAATAATTATAAGGAAAAATAAATAAATTTTAACCAAATATACAATATCATGTTAACAAATGAATAATATAAAAATAAAGATAAAAAACTTAACAAATTTAAAGCATTTAACAACATATTGCACTAAAAAAAGTTGGAAATGTCAGCAATATTATTAATTCTTCTGCTTAGGAACAATCAGCTTGCGTTACTTATTATATAATCAATTCTCGATTGATGCAAAGAAGCATTTTTTAAACTATTAATGAAAATCTAAGAATGTTCCAAAGTGTATAGTACAGCCACATGCAGATCACAATATATATACTTATAAAAAAATTTAAACATCATTATAACCTTTATGAAAAAAAAAAACAAAAAAAAACTAACATGTCAAAAGCACCATTCAAATCTACTAATCTCAAATCCATTAATCACTAAAAAATCATTATTTCAAAAAATACAAGATACTCTTTAATAAAAAATATTGCTCAAAACACTAAGGAAATTGTTTTCTGTATGTATCACAAAAATATAGTTTATTACCGATCTATAACAAAATATGTTTGAAGTCAATGCTATTCTCATAATTGATTCTTTTTTAAAATAAATATCAATAACACCAAATAAATGCACGGTAAAGCACTCTGTGGTGTAAAAATATTAATTTATTTTTAAATGATTATATGCTAACAATGAACCGACTAATGATATTAATGCTCTGTCAAGCCACGCAATGGGGTTGGGATAGATGTAGCCTCCTTCGTAGAATCCAAGATGTCCACCATTAGCCACTTCCATATAAAGAATACCATCTTGGTTAACTAATAAAAAGAAAGAGTCCCAAATGATTAAATACGTAAACAAAGTGAAGAATTACAAATAGTGAGTGGATAAATATGAAAATTTAAAACGTCTTACCAGCCATATCCTTAACAGATTTCACTAATTCTTTTGGGACTAAAGGATCATCAGCAGAATTAATAAAAATCATGGGAACTTTAATACCCTCAAAATAATTAGACGAACTACTCCATTTGTATAAATCTTCAACACTTTTAAATTTGTAAACTTTTCTGAAAAATAAAAGGCAATATGAATTAAAACAAATTAAACAATTGGTAAATATATAGACAAACCTCAACTCAAATACAAAATAATTGTTTTTTACATTAATTCAATTGATTTATTAACCTCTCATTGATAATATATAATTACACATGAAATTTAATTTATTTTGTTTAAAAACAAGTTAGATTGTATTGTTAAAATTAGAAATAAGAAAAGTAAGTAAAATGATAAGAGGGATAAATCAGACTTACGAATTTGTTGAGGGAAAGATCTATATTTGTAAGTGGAGTTTAGATACTAAACATTAAAACCTTTTTAGTTTTGCTTAACATCATAACGTTATAGAGGATCTGATCAAAAACTTACAATAGGAATTATTTTATTTAAGTGGGCTATTAACTTTTAACTATCACAAAATATAATAAGAATGATTTAATAATACTTTGTGCAAGATCAATGAATTACAGAAATGTAACCTTCTTTTAGAGACCAAAATAAACCTAATCAAATTTGTAATATATTTTTTTTTTTTAAATTGATTTATTCGTTTTTGTTTTAATTATGATACAACAACATCAATTGAACATACATAAATATTTTTATCCTTTGGTAAAAGGAGGTGGTGTTAAATTTTATATGCATGTTTAGTCAAAAGTGTTCACCTTAAGTGGACGCCTCAATAATTTTATAGTGTAATCGTAGGAAAAAAACTAAACTCATAAACTGTTAGCAAGGTATAACGATGTTCTTTATTGTGTATGAGGCGGCAAATTTGGTTCCCAAAAAAATACTGAGCTGCCACCAAACCCCCAAATTTTATTTCAACAGAAACATTATTTGAAAGGTCTTGATAAAAAATAAGATCAGCACACACCAGAGGTTTCTTCTCAATCCAATCTAAAATGGTGGAAAATCAAAATTTACCAAAGTAAATTAATTAATTTTGGATAGGACTGTTATGGGTTTTCTTGGTTTCACTGAATTTATTCTTTTATCAAGAGCTTCAGAATAAGGTGTCTTATTTAGGGGTTTTCATTTTTTTTTTTTTACTGCTCAATTTTTGGGGAAGAGTTGCCCTAAAAATAGTTATTTTGGTCTCCTTACACTTTCGAATAATGAAAAAATGAATAAATTAAAATAAATGAAAACACATGTCGTGTGACACCTCATTCTGACAGTCTTCACAAAAGAATAAAAACAGCACAAACTGGAAGTCTCTGTATCATTCCTATCCACAATGTGGCCAATTAACTAATTTACTTCGGTCAATTTTGCTTTTCCCTTTGCCCCCCATTTTGGTTAGGATTGAGATAGAAACCTCATGTGTGGGCTATTCTTATAATTTTATCAAAACCTTAAAATAAGTCACTTGGTAAGGGTTTATATTTAAAATGATCAAGCTTCCACCAAATCCCCAATTTTGGGAGGAGGGCAAAGTTGCCCCTTACACTAAAATATACAGCTTTATGACTTATAAACATTTAAGGTTTGTTCCAACCAAGCACTGTACCGTACGCGGGAACGTCACCGGCATGCGCATTAGATAAAAGCCATTCCAAGCGACTTGTGACAGTGTTTCGTACCGTCCACAAAACTGTTCCGACCCTGGCAGGGATCGTTTGTGAACCGTTCACTGAACGGTTCCAATGATCCTCTGACAATACCAAGAACTGGTTTGTATGACATGCGCAGTTATGTCAATAGTCACAACTATCAACAGGAAGGTTCCCTAACTGTTAGGTTTCCTTGAATGTTTTCGGATTACAGTCCTAAACTCGTTCCAACCTGACATGATTTTATTACAGTACAATGTTAGCGCATGTGTATAAAACCTGTCCTAAACAAATTCCGAACAATCCGCGGGACGATACAAAGGACGGTACAAATAGCGGGGTTGGAACAAACCTTTAATGAGTTTGATTTTTCTCCACTAATACACTAAAAGTTATTCAGGTGTCCCACCCTCCTCTTAACAACAAACTCTAATAAAATGCATTTTTAAAATAATAATCATAATAATTCATAATAATCTAATTCATCATATTTAATTTTATTGAATACAATTCTTTGAAATAAGGGGTATTAGAGATAAGAGATTAGTGAGTACAAACGGTTTATGGTGATTTTCTTGGAATCAAATTCAAAACTCCAACAATAATCTTATGTAACCATGAAAGAGAACAATCAATTAGGCTATTGATCCCTACTTTAAATAATTATTAAACACTTTTATCAATTGGTGTTGTAAATAAAAAAAAAAACATGGGAATAGAAAACCAGTTTATGTTATTGATAAATATAAATATTTCCATTTTAGGTTAACTATATAAACTGAAAAAATTTTTATTATACTTATATCTATTAAGCATGGTTTGCACGGGTCGAGTATTTTAGTATTAGTAGCTATGGTCGAGTAATTTATTCAGTGTTGAGTATATAAATTTAGTAAGTAACAAAGTTTCCATACGAGTCGAGTACTAAATTATTAAACTACTCCACTAAAATACTCGACTCGTACACACTAGGCATTAGAAAAATGTATATTTTAATATAAAGTACCAGCCTTAGGTAAAGTAAAATAAATAAAAAATTGTACCTTGTATAAGCATCATCAAATTCTGGCAAAGTAGCTGCTGAAACAATATCTTTCTCATTTAATCCCAACTCCTGTTTTACATTGTCAGACAGAAGTACAGACTTATGACGAAAAACTATATTTTTCATTGCTTCAGTCATCACATACAAATACAACCTCCTCAAATTTTCCCACTGTAATAATAATTTCTGACCCCTAAAATAAATAATAAAAAATATTAAAATGAATAGTATTGGTTACATGTTTAAAATTTTAGTAATATTCAATTCAAGAATGAGAGTTAGATGCATTATTATTTAAATAAATGATTTGGTGTCGGAGGGTAAGAGAAGCATCATAATCAAAACAAGATATTTTTATGTGTGCGACTTAAATTTTTTTTTAAACAGAAATCTGTTTTAGAAGACACTTTTGGTCTTGTGTCAGTTGGTCTGTGATTTTTAGCATTTTAGCGAACCGCCATATCTTAAAAACTATCATAATTAGGCTCATTGTTGGTGCCATTGGTTTTTCTCCACATATGCACAAACTTTTATTTTAAATCAAATTAATCATTATTAACACTGGGAGACAGACAAAGAAAAATAGACTCCAGCGCCAGGATTTGAACCACGCTGGAGTCATTTTTCTCTGTCTGTCTCCCAGTGTTAATAATGATTATAATTTGATTAAAATTAATATTTAAGCTTTATGAAAGCTTAAATATTATACTATATAATGAATATAAATATATTAAATATTCATACTTAAGCAGTATGAAAACTACCAAAAACTTAAAAATTGAATTACAAACTTTTATTTAAAACTTTAAAAGNTGGTTTTTCTCCACATATGCACAAACTTTTATTTTAAATCAAATTAATCATTATTAACACTGGGAGACAGACAAAGAAAAATAGACTCCAGCGCCAGGATTTGAACCACGCTGGAGTCATTTTTCTCTGTCCGTCTCCCAGTGTTAATAATGATTATAATTTGATTAAAATTAATATTTAAGCTTTCCGTAGTATGAAAACTACCAAAAACTTAAAAATTGAATTACAAACTTTTATTTAAAACTTTAAAAGATTTCCTCCAATTTTCAAGAAATTTTGGTAAGTCAAAAGAACCCACAGGTGGTTCTATAACAATTTCAACCATCAGCACAGATTAAATTATATTTGTGTAAAAAATTATTGTCAGATTTATAAAACGGGTGAAATTAAATAAATTAGACAATAATAGGAGGTAAAAGCAAGACACATAAGACTATTTTTGAATTCTTATCACATTGTTTTGGTTTCCTACCAACCATATTATAGAAATAATATAAATGTTTCCACTGTCTTTTTCTTAACAGCTCAGGCCTAGCAATTATCATGATTCTAAAAAGGTTTATGAAGTATTTACAGAGTAAAAATTAAATAAAGTAATAATAACATTTCTCCATAACTCTAATGACCTTGAAAAGCATTTAGACTGGTGCAAAAGCATAGCAAAAGTAATATTATCATTCATTTCATAACAATATTTCGCTGGTTTACTTTACTCTATCTCTTGCACCATAGTTATTCAGAAAGACATTATAATTATTTGTGCAATTAATTTTAACAAGTGCATACCACTTGCATATATACTTTAGCAAAAAAATCATTCCATAGAAACATAAACTCTCATTATAATATTTTATCTAAGAATGAATGTACGATTTTAATTACGTGTAATTAATTACAGTGACAAAAATACACGGCGTTTTAAAGTTAAGTAACAAAACTCTGTCATAGTGCTAAAACCACGAAAAGACAATAAATTATGATGAAAATAGCTGTTACTCACTCTAAAGCATTGTAACCTTGGCATATTGATATAGCTCCGATCAAATTAACTGGTTTTTTAGTCATAGGTTGGCCAATGAATTTAGTAACAATATTACCACCCATACTGTATCCAATCATAATAAATTTGCTAGATCTAAATCTTTCAGCAACATGACTGACCATTGCTTCAAGATCCCCGGTGTAACCTGAAAATAAATAAATAAAATCTTTAACCTTTAGTAAGCTAGGAAGCAAAACTAAATTGAAGTAATAATACAAGGAATGGAATTAAAAATACTCCTCATTATTTGTTTTCCTGTATAAATGCAAAAAGTTTAATAAAAACACAGCACTTATAATTTATGTAAAATGTGTATTTTGTATTTGTCCATCATACAATATATCAAGTGCTATTTGACCATTAAACCAGGATGAGCTAGAAATGTGTCAAACATAACGAAACAGTTCAAAATAATAAATTATTGGAGAATAGCAGTTTGTCTGATAACATCTATTGAAAAAGACCTGTTATCAAATAACAGTTCATACTATAACAGCTCAGATCATCTGTTATATTATAATTAATTAGTGAGATAAAAATAGTTTGTATTAAAATTATCTCTTTTCAACATAAAAAAAATACATATATAAATAAAACTGGCTCTTTTAAAAAACAGTGATTTTTTATTTAATGAGTTCTTCCATTTAAATCAACCCCACGATTTAATCTTGTCATTTTTTTCAATAATTAATTGTAATTAAGTAAATACCACCCACATCAGAATACCACACTTTAAGTCAGGTAAAAATGAGTGTTAAACTCTGACTGCTCAGGTAGGACAACCTAAGTGAAAGAAACAACTAGGATGGTACTCTTAGGGCCATACTCCTCTACCAGTGGCATTTTTAATTGTTACTAGACGTCCAAATCTCAAGCTCTCATTGGCTTCCCTCCCTATTTATATTTTTTCACACTTTCTTATCTTGACTCATACTACTGTATGAAAGGATTTCTATTGCGGCCAGCACAACAAGCATACTAGTTTAATGGCCGACCTTAGATTAGGGGAGCTTTACCTAAGAATCAATCTCTACATCTACATATCCACTGAAACTATATAATATACTAATGAGGTATAACTTCTGTTGTAAGAATCATAAGTCATAATCCTTATAATTTACCATAAGTAAAGACTCTGGGAGAAGTTAACGGCGTAGAACTGAGTGCTCCGACATGATTAAGTACAGCACACCTGTAGCCATGGCATTGGGCATAATGGACGAATGTCCTTATGTACACACTTTCAGATGAATTACAAATGCCAGGAACAAGTATTAAAGTAACATCGTCTGCAACAACAAGTAATGAAATAAAACTAAATTAGCATCATAATAAGAAATAAAAATAATTTCCCTTTAGTCATTGTTTTGAAATAATTTGGAGAACAATAAATGAAGAAATTATTTAAAAATGGATTAAAAATTAGATGACAAGCTAAAGTCATACCTTGAGCTCTATTTAAAGGCTGATATGTGTCATATGTCAAAGTAGCACCATCTTTTAATTTTAACTCAATTCTTTCACCAATTGGCCAAGGACAACGTACTCTACCGACGACACTGTGAAGGATTGTTTGTACATGACCACTGAAACCCCATACTCTTGTAGGAAAATACCTACAAAGAAAAGTACAATAATAATAAAAATAGACGGATAAATATCATTAACCTAAAATATAAATAATTACGACGTCACATAAGCAAGAAATGTCGAAAATAAGAATTAATGCGTAAATTATAGGTTTTAAACTGAATTTATAATTTCTACTTACGGTTCATCGAGTACTGGTGCTAGTTTCGCTAAAATATTTAAAAAGTGAACATCTTTGCAATATAAAACAGGCTTTTGTGCGGAACAGTTGATGTTTAAAACTTTTATCAAAAATATTAAGAAGAGGGCAATGACAGCAAGCAGAGCGGTACTCATAATGTTAAGAGGCCGACATAAAATAGAGAGCGCGTATAGCAGAATACATTCCAATTACAGACATTCAGTTATCAATAAAACAATACAAATTGCGGCCCAGATGATTCACTTTGTCAATATTCCGTCAATTACCACACCCCCGTTACTATCTTCCAACCGCCGGTCGTTGTCTCTTTACATACATATAAATTACATGTTAATTCCAAACGGCAGCCCTCCTGAAAACTAACACAAACCCAATTAATAGATTATCTCCAGGATCTGACTAATTCATACGACCGAACTTCGTATCTAACTAAATAATTACCAGGATTTTGATAAGTGTCTTCTTGTCTCTTGTACTTGAACTTGAGCTTTTCGCAACACGGTTTTGACAGGTAATGCTGCAGTGCTGAAATAAACAAAAGTCCCCAATCTTCAACCACTTGACGCTCATGGAGAAAAATATTACAAAAAAAAATCTGAGATTTTTAATAAAAAAGTATTTAATTTAAGCAGTAATAAAGACAAATAACATGGAATTATAATATATATTCATCTTTTAAAATATTTATATTTTAGGGAAAGGAGGGAGGGCAAAGCAGAGATAAGAGAAATGAAACAAGCGGGAGATATTTTTAGGTTAATTGTTTTGGTAATGTTGGCTACTCGTCTTTAAATTATAATCATATGATTTATGATTGACGTTTGACGACATTTCGATTTCGTATCCTCTTCAAAATATTTTGAATTATAATAAAAAAAATTATAATTATACTCACTGATATTTACTGCCTATTAACAATTAAGTTTGTTAGACAATTAAATTACGTCACCAGAGTTTAAGACAAGTTAGAACTTAAATTAGAGTTACGATTGAAGCGGGAGTAACCGGATGCATTCACTGACCATAGCAAATAGCATTTTAGGATATAGTTATCTTTTTTTAGAATCAACTGTTGCATTTTTGTTAATTAGTAGTTTAGAAGGCTATTTTTTCAATTTATAACGTTTACTTCTAGTACGTGACAATACTTAAGTGTACTTTTAAGAATGACTTCTACGCGTTTGTCTGATATTAATGAAGGTATGTGAGAAAGTTAACTTCTATTTGAAATTCACCATGATGAGACTTGACTGAAGTAATGAACATTAATGTAATAACTTCTATTCTAAATTATTTTTTTGGCATATTTCTAAGTAAAGGAATACTTGAGTAAGGGAATACTTATTTTCTAACTCCAAATTAGTTTTTGAGTTGTGAGATATTAAAATTAGAGGCATTTGATTAATTTTAATTACATAAAATTAACAAAAATTTACGTGATTCTAGTGAATAAAATGCCATCGTCAACGTATTCAGGGGTTATCAGGAAGGCATAACCTTGATAAATGCAATTTTTTTGTTTAGTTACACCTGGTCTACCCACACTCACACCATACCTGTTTTGGGAATGAACAAAACCAAAATTGTGGCCAGGGAGGATTTGAGATTAATATGTTTGAGTGAAATATTGTTACCTCTTATCAATGTTTATGTTTACTTTAGCAATGATACTACAATTAGTAAGCCATATGTTTTAGTGTGGTGATAGCTTGGTGAAAGTTGGAAAAATGGGGTCGGGAGCCAATGATTGCTCAGGATTTGAAAGATCCTGAGCTCTCATTGACTCCCTCCCCACCCCACACAATTTGTTCTACTTTCCTGAGCTGTCGGCCCTCTATAACTCATTCCTGGTAAGGGCTATCAGAACGGTGGGCTCCCGTGTTGTTAGTATTCATTCTTGATAGCCAAATCAACATAAACTGCATAAAATTACATAAACTGCAAAATATAATGTGGACAGCAATTGGTAGTTAATAAATGGGCTGAACTATAGAACATAGGTCCCCTTCTAATAGCGTCACTGTACAAGTGGTGTTCCTTTGTCCAAAGGTTATTTAGACAAAGGAATATTATCTCACCAGCGTATATAAGTTGTAATACCCCTTAATCTAAAAAAAAAAAAAAAAAAAAAAAAAAAAAAAAAAAAAAAAAAAAAAAAAAAAAAAAAAAAAAAAATTTTTTNTCGGTGGACCCAATATTGTCTTTTTCTTTGTTTCCATTCACATCATTTGGAATACATAAGTACAGAAACTCTTCTACCGCTTCTTCAAACCTCCATTTATATGACTGATGAACTACAATCACTTTTTTTAAACTAATACTACCAGAAGTAGTTCTGCTAAATCCTGTGGAGGCATGACTCTTTTGATAATCTCCATCAATGTCTAGTTATTTTAAATCTTATGACAGACAGTCAATTTTGAAATAACTTGTTCAATGTCAGTAAGACATTTGAGTCATTTTTAGTAGTATACATTTTATACACTCAGCTTTAAAATTTTTGTATAAGAAGTAGACAGTCTTGGAATGATAAGAGTAAAATATTACTTAACTGATGATGGACAGTCCTTAGAAAAGAGATTGATAGATTCAACTATAAAATAAGATCAAGGCAAAGTATTCATTTATTTTAAAATTCTTTATATTAAGGACAAGATTTTTTGTATGGAAGACTTGCTTAATATCTTGTACCTACTATAAGAACTAGTTTCTTAGGTCCTCTACACAGGGATCTACTGATTTGCAATTCGAGTTGGAAACTAGTTGCAAAATAGTCACACATGCAACCAGAATAGAACACGAGTGCAACTGATTTTAGATTAGTCGGTGACCTCTTTTCACACAGTGTGTTTGATCATTCATTCTTGTCAGTATTTTTCTTTGAACTTACATCTGCAACCACTTTGCATCGGGAAAGGACGGTCTCGCTCAACCAGTTGCTAACTAATTTCAAACTGGTCTGGTTTTGATCGACCTGGTGCGGACCCCTACATTCTTCACGTGGGGTATCACACAACAGTTGGATGCGCAACTAGTTTCCAACTCGAGTTGTAAGTCAGTCGACCATGTTTTGGAATCAGATACTTTGCTGGAATGGTGAGACATGTACACTGTATAGTTTGTAGTGCTTAATAAATACTTCTTGTTTGTTTTTCCTCAGGTAGATTTTTTTCAATATTAATATTTTAATAAAAGAAATGCTTATCACAATTGGGGTTTCTTTTTTCTAAATGCAGTGTTTCCACTTTCATTCTTAAAAATTGGAAGAAATGTCCCCGGACATTTTGTAACTGCTCGAATAAGTGGTGATATTCCCCATATTTCACTACCTGTCTTTCAATCTGAGAAGTCTGGACCTGATTTGAAACCAGGGTGCACTCTAGCAGTACCCTTATCCTGGTCTTACTATTAGAGTTATTCTAACAGCGTGGGAAAATGAAAAAAATGAGGAGAGGAGCCAATGAGAGCTTAATTTTGAAGTATAGTAGGTAGGGCAAACTAGGAAAATAAAAATGTCTCTGGAGGAGTGCCTCCTATAGTCCTAGAAGCTTTATTTTTTCCCTCTCTCATAGATTGGCCAATCTGAGCTGCCAGTAAACCCTAATTGCAATACAATTATAGTTAGTCCTTGACTTCAATAAAGAATAATAGATTTAACTAATGTGGATCAGTCATAGGCTGTTAGGCTCTGCTTTATCTCATTTTCTTAAGATGACATCACTTAGATTCATTAATCCAAATATGGCGGAGAACAGAGAGAAATCCAAAGTTATCTTTGAACTCTGTAATGTTATATATGAGAATCAAACCAAATTAATTAAATATTCAAATTAGCTGTAGGGTAACCTTGATTAACTGTATTTAGAGCTGTAGATCCTTATGGGTATTAAGAATAAAAACTAAAACTGTTTTTTGAGATTGGCAAAATTTTAGCTAAGCCGGTTATTCTAAAGCATGAGAATTCAAATGAGAAGACTGCTTGAACTATGGAATGTAAGAATTCAGATCTTTGGTAGGTATAATTTGTAGTACCATTATTTTCAGGTACCTCAATATATACTAATCTCCAGTTAGATATTGTATCGCAATAACCACAGATAAATAACAGAAATATCACCAAAGTCAACCGATAAATCAATTGTGCTATTTGATGTGTATGTGGCTGACAAACTTTCTGCTAAGTGAAGGGAAGTCTAGAAAGCTTAGGGTAGAAATCGGTGGTAACTAGTGGACTCAAGCTTATGGAATTAACTAAAATAATATGAGGCAGATTTTTCTTGATATGTATATCTAGGTTGGACCTGTTATTAAGCCGTGTCCACACTATGTCGACCGACAATGTTGAACGACAATGTCGAACAAGTGTGGACGTGTCTTTAGATTTTTAAAAAATCTAAGGACACGTCCACACTTGTTCGACATTGTCGTTCAACATAGTGTGGACACGGCTTTAGACTCTCTTGTACTATTAACCCTGTAATAATTTTAATTCAAGAAGTACAACTAAAAAACATTTTATAATTCTTATAGATGGGATAAGAAAACCTGTGGATGAATCCTCTAAACTTAGAGATACAGAAATAGATGTTGAGATAATGAATGGAGAAAGAGGAGATTTTGATGGAATTGACGATGGACTCTTACCAGATCCCCAACCTACTCCAACACCTGTTCCTAAAAGAGTAATAGGACATCCTTTATTTTACAATTTTCAATTAACACTAAGATAATACTAGTAATATGTACAATAGATAATATGTATTTATAAATCAGAAACTAGGGTTTTGATGTCATTTTTAAACAGAATTCTCAGCAGTTATTTGCTGCTTACAACTATTCGATGAAAACATCTACAAGTACAAAAGTCGTAAAAAAGGCATAAAGTTGTATGCTAAACCTTTATCTGACACCTGTTGTAAAAGCGAAGAAAAGTTTATTGCTTAATAAAATCACAATGTTCGATGTCAGAACATGGTTGGTCACCATGTACCACTAGAAACTATATAATTATTAAGATTAGGTCATCTTATTATTAAAACATTAATACTAAATAAAAATGTATGCACACAATTTTTAAAGATAAAAAACGCTTAAGGTTTGTTCCAACAACACTTCAAACTAGTTCCAAACTGTACGACGCATGCGCATTAGCGAAAAATGATCAATTGTGGTGTGTTGCACATGCGTCGGACAGTTCCAAACCAGTTTGAAGTGTGGTTGGAACAGCCTATAGTGTTTATTTTAAGAATATAACCATTAAATTAAATTAATTCATTTTTTTAACAGCAGCTTTAATAACATACATATTATTATTAACAGCCGGATATAAATCTGTATCAACAAAAGAAGACTTTAGCCCAAGGTATGATGGATGTAGCTTTATTGACTGCAAATGCTAACCAACTTCGAATTGCACTTGAAAGGGAATCAGATGACTATTATTTAGCTAATGTCATACTGATTTCTCTCAGCATTTTCATTCAGGTAACATTTTATTTTTTTTAATTTAATTTATTTATTTATTTATTTTTTTGAACATAATTAAAAATAATGACCAAAAAATAATGAAGCATTTTAAGTGGAAAACATATTTTTTTGTAATTTATTCTATTTTATTTCAGGTACTAATAGGTGTATGCCTTATATGGAACAGTAGTTATAATGTGAATAAAGGTATTCAGTTTATAGCAGCTAACAGAGTAAATAATGTCACTGTAATTGGTGTATTCATTGTGACAGTACTAAATGTATTCATTTCTGCATTTGGAGTGTCAGTTGTACCCTCTGTCCCTGCTTCCACAAGTCTCATTACTAAATGATACCAACATATGTTAAGAATCTACACGAATGAAAGTAATTTTATTCAGCCAATTACTAGTAAAATGGGATACAGTACAGAATTTATATTGTTAGTAAACAAGTTTTTCTTTATAATTAAAAAGTACCTAATAGCAGAAAGAATAAACATATCAAAGGTTTCCTAGTCGAAGAGTTTTGAATCTCCTTAGGGGATGTGAATTTATCTGATTATCTTTATTTTGATTAAAGAAAGTAGGATTTCCAGCCAAAATGGAAATATTTTTGGCACACCAAACTCCAAGTAGGTTTTAAGATTAAATTTTTCTGGTAAGCCTAGACTAATGGGATAAAACTACCAGCGTAAGTCTAAATTTAATAATGATAGTAACTATCCTGCTCAAAATAATTTAATACCAGGGTAAAAACTATTATTTTTTGAAAAAAAAAATACCATGTACCCAACTAGTAATGGCTAAATTAAATTATAGCACTATTATATTTTTATTTAATAGAATGATAGAAACAAGTAAAAACATATACTTGTTTTCTTCGTGATATTTAGCATCAACTAGTGCAAAGATGGCAAACCTTTGACTCTTAAAAAAATTTAAAAGATAAAAAATACCTAACTTGATTCTGCTGGAAGGGTCACGCCTAGAAATATCTATTTATTTAAAATGAAAATAGACTGCTTTCCATACTTCCAAACTGGTATATTTGATCCATGCAGAAATTGAAGAACAGAAATGATGCAAAATTTGATGATGGCACATGAATCAGACTTTAGCCTTAACTGTTAATTGTAGATAGGGTGGACATAAAAATTTTAGTACATAACAGGATTGTAATGGGGGGGGGGGGGGGAGGCCTTCCTCTAGTTAGCATTTGGGAATTTAATAAAATGACAAATTCAATAATAAATATAAAAAGGATGTTATTAAATTCATCGGTATCAATAATTACTCTAGTTAAGTAAATAACATATTCAGACGGGAAACATCTCAAACTCATTACGTATGAGACAAGTTTTTCATTTTACCTACAACTTTTGGAAAATGTGTTTTCTAGAAACACGCAGGGTTATTTTAAGCGTTCAAAAGCTTAAAATAACTCGCTTTTCCAGTTCAAAACACAACGTACAGCCACCCTGATCATAGATGCTTCTTTAGGTATATTAGTTAACAAAATAAAGTCTTAAAGGTTTGCCTTCACTGGACTTAGTTAAGTTGAAACTGGAATGAAATAATTGCTTTTCTAACCCACTAGCTAATTATTACCCTTTATATATGCTCATTGTCAATGTATTAATTTTAACTAAGAAATAAAGTGGGCTGTTTTTATGTTTTATAATTCTTAAAACCCTACTAATACAGTTGTTGAAGTTAAGCTAGTGCAAAATAACAATAAACTTTGTAATTGTAACAGTTTATGCAACCAAAGGCCAGGATAACTATTTTTTTCAGAGCATTTGCAACAAATAATCAGATACCTTATTTAAATTTTTCTTTTAAAGGTACAAAAAAATTATATGTAACATGTGTTAAGTACACTATACTTATACTTTATCCAAAATAAATTTTACTCAATGCATTTATTATTTCCGAGTAAATCTTTATATTGTAAGGATGAGTAATTTAATAATTAAATTAGACGTCCATAGGTGGTCTTGTAATGAATTACTGTTTTCCCAGTGAAATCCTATCACAAAGGGTTTGAAGTCAAGACTCTGACTTCAAACATCACATGCTTGACAAAAAAAAACCCTGACGAAGGCAGCACCTGCCTGATTTTATCACCCTGACAAAGTACACAATAAATCCAGGCACAATCTACGTTCTCAAAACCAGTATAAATACACCGCTCTTCCCTCCAGTTATCAGTAAATCTTGTATTGAGTAAGCAAACATCACAGTTCCGACCAGTTAGCTAAGACGGGTTCCAATTCAACCCCAATTACACCAGAATCATTTGTTGGCGTGCCACGATGTGGAGTGAAACATTCCATAAGGACTTTCATGAGGCTAGATATGAAAAGAATCTGGAACACTGCTTCGGGTATGCGACAATCTAAAATTATGATCTGGGAACCATCTCAGCATCTTACTAGATCGCTGCTCTCGCTCGAAAAACAAACCTGTCATTTTTTGACAGGATTTCTTACTGGACACTGTAGGCTAAAACGACATCTACATCTTTTTGGCCTAGCAGATAGCCCCGTGTGCAGGCTGTGCGAGGAAGAGGATGAAACCCCTTCTCATCTTATTAGCAGCTGTCCTGCATTAACACACCTGAGGTGAAGAATCTTTGGCTTAGCCATCCTCTAAGGTTAAGCAAGGTGCAAGGTCCCCTAAGCAAGGTGCTCACTTTCTGTGGGTCTGTCAGCTTGCTAAGAGGATATGGTACTATAGGCTGGACTATTAAACCGGGTTTGCACCTTGGATCCACTCATGAGGTCTTATTGCTTCGGACATTTTTCTTAATAAAGAAAAAGTCCTCCGGGGGGAAAAAAAGAGCAAACATCACAGTGTTGACCACAACACAATCCTGAAGATGCATCAATCAGTGGAAGCGAAATGTCCGACTTTAAATCCTTTGTGAACTTTACGTTCACCGGAAAAACAAGTTATTCATTAAATTAAAAATTTGAGCCAAACTTCTCATTAGTTTAAGATGAACAAATTTTATTTTTTTATGTATATATTTTTTAAACTGTAGAGCCATTAAATTATATCTTAAGCTTAAATAATAATAAATAAAAAATCTCATTAGTAAGTAATTACGAATTAAAATTATATTTGAATAAACAAGTTGACTGATTAAGTGACCAATAAAATGAACAAAAACATAGCTCAATTAAAATTGTCTTCCATGTCTGTTTTATAGATGTATAGGAAATCTGTGATTTTTTTTATATTCTAGATAATATATAATAAAGTTATATCTGACTCATAAATATGTATTATTGAATCCTTAATTATTGTATACTTTGCAATTATGTTTTTTTTTTAAGTAAAAGAGGGTTTTAAGTTAATAAATTAACCATATGGTTTGTTTAAAAATAGATTGTTAGTTAAAATTTATTTAAATTGATTGTTATAAACTAATGACTTTATTTATAAATGTTTATGATTTGTGTTACTAATATTGCTTTTTCGATTGATCAATAATCTGAATTATTAATCAATAACTTGATGTTTTAATACTAATGTTATTAATGTAATAATATAATTATGCTACTCATAAAAATAAAAATTATATTTTTTAAAAAGAATATTCTATTTGTGTTCATGTTTAGTAAGTCTCATTAAGAAACTGTGGAGAGTAAGTTTTAAGTTATAGTAATCCATGTTAAAAAAAAAAATAAACATATATTTAATAGTTTGTTTTATTTTTAAGTAAAAAAATTGAATTAGGTTTAAAGCTGGGATAACATTGTTATTGGTATAGTAGCTAGTACCAGTAACTTGCAAGATACTCATAGCCACTAACCTAGTGTAACAACCACATAGGACAGCCAATGTAACCATTGTGAATTCCAACCAGGCTCTTCACTCACCACTTACTAAGTAACTAATCTACCCCCCCCA
>KZ651078.1:26573-49365 GCA_001010745.2 Gerris buenoi | reverse complement strand
TACGGCTCTTTCTTAGTCCTAAAATAAATATAGCTAGGTGATTTATGTAAAATTTGTTTTAGCCGCAAGCCGTAAAGTAAAAAATTAAAACAATTAACAAAAAAGTAACAAATTAAGTAAACAAATATAATTAAACTATAAACGTTTCTCTTCTTGCGAAGTCTCTACACTATGTATTATACTTATTAATAATAATTCGTACTTGTATATTTCAAGTTAGAAGAAAAGTATCCAAGAGAAGATTATTTTTATTTCACGTAAAAAGGTTAAATAAAAATATAATTTTAATAGTAACGTAGGTTTTGGTTTGTGTTAACGTTTATTTAACATTATATGTGGTCTGAGGGGGCAATCAACGTAAATAAATTCACTTAATTTGATAAAAACTAATAAAAAGTAAGATTAATTGTATGGAAGTTATTAGAAAGGGTCGAGCTTGGGACGCCCAGTGACGTCACACCCGAGCGTTTTACGAAGATTGTCGATGAAACCCGAACCCTCGGTTCTTAGGAAATGAGCCCACCTTTCTATTCTACCATCTTGGGCCCTGAACGCTTGTACATATCCTTTGATCTGACAGCACTATTTATGGATAGCGTAGTAAATGCTATCCAGTGAACATTGCCTATACATTGGTAAAAAGAACCTATTTTCTAATTCTCAGTAAACTTGAGCTTAAGTTATCCTTTTACTGACAGACAAGCTCAAATTATCATAACTTAAATGCGAATAAAGTAATTAATAATTCAATGTAAGAAACAAGGAAAATGTGATATATAATTAATTCTATTTGAATATGCACACCTCGGAATGAATAAAATTAGTGGTAAATTTAATAAACAGTGACAGAAAAGTTACAACTAGAATGAATTAATAGGATACGAGCGTTAAAACCAATAATAATCAAAGATAAATTCATATTCATGGCGAGGAAAACATTATTAAAAATGGGGCTAGAGCTTACCTTTTTCTTTGTCTACCCTAATAACGACTACTGGTTCCGTTTTACCAACTCTAATTAATTTATTAATTGAACGAATTCGCCTTCTCGAGAGTTCTGAAAGAAGAATCATGCCCTCAATATTGTTATATTCGAGAAGGTGCACATATGCTCCCATCTCAGCAATACTTCTAACGTTAACCATGACCACATCTTCCACCTCCGGATATTTCTCCTTGTAAAACCGGCAACTCAGTGGCATTTTCGATCAATGTGAAAACTAGAAACAAAAAAAAAACCATATTCAAATACTTGGTAAGCGGCGTTGCATCATTCACAAATAATCATGAATAAAAGCGAATAAGTACACTATGTAATAAAACAACACTTAATAACTCCTAAAGAACAAGTTATACACTCGAAATAAGGATTCTTTTATGATTGTACGGTATACTCAATTAAATTTTAATGAATCACACTAGAAAGCAGGCCCACATACTTTGAGAAAGAACATTAATTTTACACATCTAATATCGAAAAAACAATTTTTGATGCATACCTATAATCAATCAATGTTTATTTTAATAAATACTTTTTATAATATTGGTTTAAATAATATTTTAAAATTAACAATTATTCAAAACACGTTCCACAACAATTCAAAAGAGAGGGGATTCACTGTTATAAAAGTAAGGTTATGAATACAAGTTTGCTCATGTCTGTGATGAGCATTTTCACAAAAAAATAAAGATAGAACAACAGAACATGAGGCTAGTACTATACAAAGGGATATTATCCCTTCTGTAAACTAAAAAAGATAATTTATTTTAGACTAAATTATATTATCACTTCTATAAACTAATATTTCTTTGTCGAAATAACAATTATTAACGAATACCACGCGTGGGCGTGGGGTGACGCTAATGCCCATGGGGCCCCCCAGGCCCCATGATCTGTAGATCAACCAAAAATAAATATTTAGATATGTCTATAGATTTAAATGAATCGCTTTTATTAAAATAAAATGCATATGTCTACGAAAATATAAAATATTTTTAAAATTTCCGTTGATAACAAAAATAAAGTCGGGCTGAGAGAAGTTACAATTCAGCAAATTTCAACATACTTTTGGCGGGATTCAGAAAATTCTTGAATTGTATTTAAAAATCGACTTAAAATTGTCGACTGCTGGGTTTAGTTTTTCGTTCCTGGAAAAGGACTTAAATTTGCCTTGAGAACTCAAGGCCTCAGCCTGTTGTACTGTTACTGACCCTTGTGAAATTCTACTTGTGTACATGCATGGGCGTAGCCAGAGGGGGGCAGCCCCCCCCCCCCCTAACGTTTGGACGTGGTATTCAAAAATTAAAATAGAATAGGCCAGTCAAATCAGACATAAAATTTGCAAAGCTTGATGTAGTTCTGATTTTTTTTATATGTTGTTCAGACCAGTTAGAATGTGATCCTAAGTTTGCAGCTTCGAAAAACCTGTGCTAGCTACGTAATACGTGAAAAACTAAAAAAAATTAACTATTGACTTATTCATGTCTTGGTTATGGCACACAACCTCGAAAAGCGTTACCGTTAAACGAGTAGGGAAGATATAGGTGTTCAATCGAGTCTGCCCGCACTTGGTACCGCTGTCGTTAGGGCATCCCCTCCCCAAGCGAATCTAAAACACGGTATACTGTACGATGAGAATAGAAAAAGGTAGGAGCTAACTGCACTCGTTTACATTGCCACTTAGTAATGATTGGTTCGTTCAACGACACCCTCTCCTCCATCCCTATCACACTCCTTCCATCTTTCTGTCTGGCCCTTAGCCCTTTAATACTCTTGATAATACTCTACTACTAACGCCCCCCCCCCCTTCCCTCAACTAAAACTTCTGTTCGACTGCTCTGATTTGTATCGGATAAAAGCCATAACCCTTAGAATTTTATTCCAAATAAACTAATTAGTTTTTTTAGTTATTGCCATATAGCTTGTAAGCTATGTGATAATCAATATTATTCGCTATTACTATTTTTAAAGTACAGTAAATTTGCAGCAGCATAAGCTCAACTGCAGCTCTGCATGTCCAATAGTTTCCGAAATATAATGGCACTTCAAAAATTGGAAGTTTTTTTCTAAAAAATGGAAATTTTAAGTATTTCTCTCGTTTCGGGCCGAATACCAACATGAAACCATTCCCCTACGGAGAAGTCATAACAAATTAAGTTGTAGTAAATTTAATTGGCTTCCTTTTAAGTACAAGTAAAGTCTGTAGGCCCAGTAGTCCTGTCCCAAGCGTAAAAAAAAAAAAAAACACATAAACGGAATATTAGGCCAAAGACATGGGCGTATCCAGCTCAAAACGGAAGGGGGGGGGGGGAGTTCATGATAACTAAAGTTAGAATAAAATATTTATTTTAAATAAAAACAAAACTAATTTGTAAACAATAATTTTCGAGGATTGGAAGCAATTTTTTTAATTACAGCTTCCACTAGTTGCTCTTTGTTAGTAAAAACCCACTGTGGGTGAATGCTTAACATGGCTGACCTATTTAACCTGTTTTTACCAATTGTACTTCTTAGCCATGTTTTGATTCGGCGAAGGGAGCTAAATGAACGCCCGATATTGTAGATTGAACAGGGCTGTGAAAGCAATAATGCAAAGCCTTTCTAATTGCCGGAAAGAACAATTCGCTCTTTTTTAAAACTATATTTATGTCGGCCGCTTCCTGTTCCTGGTTCCACATTTTGAACCGCAAGTCCCTTTCTCCTTCTAAATTGTAGATGAAGTACACTGGATGAAGTACTTTCATCCCATTGCTCAAATGAAACATCTCTCATCTTACTAGGATGGTAATTCCTCAATGAAAATGCAGGCGATTTGACAGCATAGAATCCAAATAGGCAATCATCAGAGCCCTTCTCCAAAATTCGGATGGATTTTTGGCTTCGGCTGGAGGATTGCTACTTTGCTTCTGTCTGCCAGGAATGCGAGTGGCGGTTATGTCTACATTTAAATGCGAAGCCATGTCACCTGCTTCTTTCAATATGCCAGTTGTGACGTTCTCAGCATGTATACTCGATGCAGTTGTAGCATTTCAAGAATAGGCTGAATATGGTTGTTGCCTTTGACTATGTCTAGAGTCTTCGAATGAAGTGCATTTGCTACGGGTTCCAGTATAGCAGAATATTTAGCAATTAATGCTGCCGAGACAATAAATGAAGATCTGCACGCCACTGCATGCAATTGATAAGCATTTTTTCTGGTTGCTGCATTTCCCTCTTCAGCTAATGATTCCATTGCATTAACAATATCAATGAAATGATCCTTAAAAACAGGGATGCTTTTGTATTTCTCCAACCACCTAGTCTCACATAATATTGGAATATTGGCAAAGAGCTTCCGTCAAAAAACACTCTCGAAAAAATTTAATTATCTCCTTGATAGATCCAACGCAGTTTCGAATTTCTGGGATTACGTTTAAGTCGTTCACGGTAAGGTTAAGCCTGTGAGAGGAGTAGAAGGCTTTTTTGCACTTTTTCCGCAAATCGCCTGCACACCTCCTTCTATCCCAGACATGGTGGGACATCCGTCGAAGCCTAACCCCACACACTTATCAGGGTCTAGGTCTGATGATGACTCAAAATCTTCAATGGCTTTGGCAATAATTATTGCATTAAGACCTTCAAGCTCTATAAAGCTGAAAATGGAAGTGCAAAATAAAAAAATTGAGAGCGGAATAGAAGAAACAAGGAAAGGTATAGATGGCAATAAACAGATTTTCTCTACTCGGACCACTTCAAAAGTAATAATTGAACTGACTCTAACCAAACATAATACATGTATGGTAAATAGCGCTTCTGGATTCTGGGATATTCCCGCAGTGTCATGAAATAAGGCGAGAGGGATGAGACTATTCCAGAAAACTCATATTGTCCCAAGCAAGACGGCTAGGCGCTAATTATATCGAGTACCGCTTGAAAACACGTTTGTCTCATTGAATAGATTAGAATCCTATCCTTAAGTTCCAAATAAAGGTTGTAGGTCTTAAACTAATAAGACATTTTACATGAAATTTGGTATAAATATTTAGAAAAATCATATCCTGAGGCAAACTCAAGATTTAAATTTTAGGTATAAATTTGGGGTTACCCAAAAATTCCCGGGAAAAATCTAGTTTTCGAGGTATTGCAAATATAATAGGTACCAATGCAAATAAATTTGTTTTTCTTGAAAATGGAAAAAAAAGAAGAAAGCAACCACACCTATTGATCAGTTTTAAGTACGTTTAAAAATAAATCAATTAAAAGAGATATTATGGAATTTAAATACAGCATCAATAATTGAGAAAGTTTTGTTTAATTTATCAGACCTATTTTTTGGTCCATCTTGGAAGGGGGGGCAGCCGCCCCCCCTTGCCCCCCTCTGGATACGCCTATGGCCAAAGAGTGTCTTTACTGGAAATAAAAGAGGCTTGTGGTTAGAATCCCGGCACTGAAGTCTATTTTTCTCTGTCTGTCTCCCGTTGTAAATAGTAATTGTAATTTTATTTAGATTAAAATTTTTGGTAGCATGAATACTACCAAAAACTTAAAAATTGAATTCATAATCGGATTAATTAATTAACCCGATTTAGTGTGGGCCACATTCACCAATTAATGCCACTGACTTAAGACTGTATAATTTTGTCTAAAAACTGGCTGTACAGCCACCTTCATTCAGAGACGCTCCTTTAATTTTTATACACTGCAACAGGGCTCATCCATTAAAAAAATAAATATCTTTAATAAAAATGTAAATTACAACAATTAAACCATTTATTTTGTATCATGAAGTGATTACATAAGAAAAAAATCTATTTACATAGAAAATTTAATTACTTGGTACACTTGATTACAGTAATAGTATTCCTAACAAATGAAATAAAAAAATATATACTTAATAAATAATTATANTTATAAAAAAAAAAAAAAAAAACAGATGCATATAATTAATTACTGATATTTACTGCATACATTTTTTCCAATTAATTTTAATCTAGTAGACACATTTTTACATTAATAACAATAATTTACAATTTATACATTTATCTATTATTAGCACATTTGACTTGTTTAAAAAAAAGAATAAAACAATTACTATGAAAAAAGAATGGTTGTTATAAATACTGTTGGGTATCTATTATTTACCTAAAACATATTCACATCCACTGAAAGATAAACATTTATCTACCTTTATCTAGCTGTGATTCCCTGGATGTTTACACTTGAGATTATGTCCCATTTCAGACAGTACAATTATATGTTTTATACATTTGAGAGGTTATTCTGTGTGATTTGTATATAGGAAAGTTGACATCATTTCGTATTTAAAAAAAAAGTTGGAATGAGGCCCCACCCACTTTACTACAAACAGTACCGGCTTCTTCAGTTTTACTCATTATTATAAGAATTGAATAATTTTTCAGCCTTTGATCGATACACAGTACATATTGTGACATAGGTATTTAGGGGCAGAATAGCACCTTGTTAGTAAAGAATTGTTACTGGCCTTTTAGGCAAATAATAGTTTTGAGAGAGATGGATAAATAGTACCAAAGATCTAGATTCTGAACTAAATCATATTACAAAGTAGAATGTATTTTGTTCTCTAATAGTTAAAATAAACAAAAAATTACTGACTTTTTTTAATAAATAAATAATAAATTAAGTTCACTCATAATAAATAACAATAATAAATGGATACTTACTTTAACAAGTTTAGTCTTTTCAAAAGAGCTTAAAATAAAAGTTTATTGTACATAATATACATAATTAATTTTTATGATTGTATCCAATCATTAAATTTAGAATAAGCGCTAATTGAAAAATCCATTAAGTGGACATATAGTACATGGAAGAAATTCCAAAGTGAGTCGATGTACAGCTGAACCGTTTCATCTGTTGAAAACCACCTGTACCACTCTGTACCTGAGACTATCAGCTGTTGGCCAAATTCAGCCAATCTCCGCCATAATAAGGCACCATAGTGACTTAAAACGTTCATAGAGGTATTGTAGTACTTGACAACATCTTTAGGTAAATGCACTGACATTTCACTAGCCAACTTATAAGCTCTAACTTTCATAGTGCGATAAGTGGGCTCATCTACAAGTTTTACAACGAAGACAGCAAAGAAAGTAAACAGTGCTGCATAAAAGATTAGTTTAATCAGTATTCCTAACAAATGAAATAAAAAAATATATACTTAATAAATAATTATAAATAGGAATTTCAATAATTTAATGCCAATTTTATGGTAATATGTTTATTAAAAAACTTATTCCCTTGAGAGAAGAATTGATTTTACTGCAAAAGATGTTCTTGTTCTTTAGTATTAAATTAAAATTTTGAGAGACAGGGTAGTACTGTAGCTACACACAGTAATAGATTGGACTGAACTCTTATGTTTTTTTGAACTCATTTAATTTTTAAAATTATTACTAACAAATTAAAATGTCGGATTAATATCTTGACAGAAATAATTAATTTTAGATGTTGAAACAAATTTGTACAAAAAAATCAGATTGTTTAGTTATCAATACAAAATAAACTAATCTATTTTTTTTTATCGATATTTTGTAAGTTTGCAAAATTTTACCATAAATATTTCTTTCTTCTGTTTCAAGAACATTTTATTTTCAGTGACAACAATACTTTAAATGCATAATGACCATACCGTTATTATTGAATACAATATTTTAACTAATATCATAATTTTTGTAGATTTCAAGACTTAATTAAAACTCATTTTTTGTTCAATCTAGATGAAATGGTTTTAATGCTCTTTATGTTTTAATGGAATTTAATATATAGACATAATATGTGTTAGTGTGTGTAGCATGGTACGACTTGGTTTCATAAAAGAAACATGACTAATTTAACTTTTTCGTTAAAAAAATCACCAGCCGATTATAAAAAAAGTAATTATCTCTTGCACATGTACGTAGCCTCTATCACAGATAAAGCTACATTAACATTTACGTGTAATCCATTGTTTTTTTGTTTTTATTTTTATGAACAAACAATCAACATAATGAACAATAAATTAAAAATTAAAAAACAGTACACATTGTGTTCATAAATTATAAATCATACGCCAACAAGTAAACAAACAAATTAAAATCAAATATTTGTTAAATACAAAACAACCAATAATACCAACAAATACAAATCTTCTATATCAATGAAAAATTTTATTACAATTAAAAATATTTCCTGAGAAAAGAGAAGTGCCTCCCTTAAGAAATTGCTAAAAAAAATCATGATGTGCTATTATTTATAACATCAGTTCATAAGATCATTTTATTAAAAAAAAAAAAAAAAANCATACATTTTTTCCAATTAATTTTAATCTAGTAGACACATTTTTACATTAATAACAATAATTTACAATTTATACATTTATCTATTATTAGCACATTTGACTTGTTTAAAAAAAAGAATAAAACAATTACTATGAAAAAAGAATGGTTGTTATAAATACTGTTGGGTATCTATTATTTACCTAAAACATATTCACATCCACTGAAAGATAAACATTTATCTACCTTTATCTAGCTGTGATTCCCTGGATGTTTACACTTGAGATTATGTCCCTTTTCAGACAGTACAATTATATGTTTTATACATTTGAGAGGTTATTCTGTGTGATTTGTATATAGGAAAGTTGACATCATTTCGTATTTAAAAAAAAAGTTGGAATGAGGCCCCACCCACTTTACTACAAACAGTACCGGCTTCTTCAGTTTTACTCATTATTATAAGAATTGAATAATTTTTCAGCCTTTGATCGATACACAGTACATATTGTGACATAGGTATTTAGGGGCAGAATAGCACCTTGTAAGTAAAGAATTGTTACTGGCCTTTTAGGCAAATAATAGTTTTGAGAGAGATGGATAAATAGTACCAAAGATCTAGATTCTGAACTAAATCATATTACAAAGTAGAATGTATTTTGTTCTCTAATTGTTAAAATAAACAAAAAATTACTGACTTTTTTTAATAAATAAATAATAAATTAAGTTCACTCATAATAAATAACAATAATAAATGGATACTTACTTTAACAAGTTTAGTCTTTTCAAAAGAGCTTAAAATAAAAGTTTATTGTACATAATATACATAATTAATTTTTATGATTGTATCCAATCATTAAATTTAGAATAAGCGCTAATTGAAAAATCCATTAAGTGGACATATAGTACATGGAAGAAATTCCAAAGTGAGTCGATGTACAGCTGAACCGTTTCATCTGTTGAAAACCACCTGTACCACTCTGTACCTGAGACTATCAGCTGTTGGCCAAATTCAGCCAATCTCCGCCATAATAAGGCACCATAGTGACTTAAAACGTTCATAGAGGTATTGTAGTACTTGACAACATCTTTAGGTAAATGCACTGACATTTCACTAGCCAACTTATAAGCTCTAACTTTCATAGTGCGATAAGTGGGCTCATCTACAAGTTTTACAACGAAGACAGCAAAGAAAGTAAACAGTGCTGCATAAAAGATTAGTTTAATCAAAGATGCAAGAAACCTCCAAACTGAAAAAGAAGAGCGAAATAAATAATATGATACAAAAGTAACTTATTCATATAACAAATGAAATTTAAAGCACACTACCAATATTATACAGAAGAGTTATTTTTATATAATAGAGCAAAAAAGTAAATAGAAGAACTTCACCAAAGGGAAGTTTGAAAGCTTAATAAACCCACAATACTTTAATAATCAGCCCTTGGAGGTCTGCCATATATTATAAAGGATGAAACAAGGTTAATGTGTCTACCAATCAGCTGTATAAACCATATAATTGACATTCATAACAGGGCATACACCTCTACACTAAAGTAGGTACTCATTTATAACATGATGCTGGGTCAACACACATAGTGTGGGGCTCTTTACAGAGTTGGGAATCAAACTCAGAACATCCTGAGTGTCAAGCGCATATGATAAGAGAGACCCCCACAATTTTATTCACATAATATATTATTACTTTAAAATTATTTAAATTCTTTTATTTTAGTTTTGGACGTTAACTAGAATGCTAAGTGCATTCAAGCTCTTCATTTTAAATAGTTTTCCAATAGTCGGCCATCTTTACAATAATTTTTTTTGCTACACTACTGCCGACATCTGTTAGTTATAAAGAGGGCTTTAAAAAGAAAATAAATAAAAAGTATTTTCATACATACCTATATTTGGTCTTTTTGTTCTGGGAAGTTGTGAGTACGAATGTAATTGTTGTTTAAATTCGTCATTATCAATATCATTCATTTCAGTCTTGCCATTTGCATTTTCCATTGCTTTCAAAAGCTTTTTCTTCTTCTTCTTTTCTTTTTTTTCCTTTTTCTTGAGCATTTCTAATTCAGCTTGTTCTATAGAGGAAAAAAATAAAAAAATATTTTTATAAAAAAAAACAAAACATTATTTAATTTTCATCAGATTTCAAATGATCAAAAACAAAATGTAAATAATTCAAAGATATGTTATCAGAAAGATGCAATATTGAGAGTGGAGAGAGTGGATACGTTAAGAACGTAAAGTATTAACTGTAAATTTATGAAACAGCTGATTTAGGTCAAAATAATTAATATGACATTTTTTTAGAGTAGGCTTAACATTGAATCAATACTGCTGTCAATATTACACTAATCTTAAAAAAAGTCAATAAAATAATTGCATCTTACTAAATAAGGAGGCCCATAGTTAAGAGCTAGTACACCACTTAAATTAACCTTCTTTTATGACACAATTTAAGTAACATCAAATAAAAAAATTAAATAACAATGTAAATATTCACCTGCTTCAATTTTTTTCACCTCCTTTAACCTTTCTTTTTCTTGAGCGACTCTTTTACTTATTTCAGCCATAAATGCCACAAGTTTTTTAGCAGCAGCCTGACAATCAGAAGGGCTGACACAAACACCAACGACTTCAGATATTTTCGGCACAAGCGGATTTTCTGACATATCCAGCCAATTTAAGACTTTTAGGTTTCCAAAACTAAGGGGAACTGTGGGCAATTTATTCTTAGACAAATCCAAATACCTTAAATTGACCAAAGAGCCGAAATTAGTTGGTAATACAGTCAACCTATTGTGACTAAGGTCTAGCTTCGTGACGTGAGTCAAACAAAGAGGAAAGTATTCCTGAAACAAATTACACAAAATTTAATGCTATTACCAAATAAAAATATTCAGAACAGATATAGAGTACCGTACCCAAGCCCACTAACACAATGTTTTCTCAATACAGTTGTGATATGATTCTTATTATTGAAGGATATAATCACACTGGTTCATATTACTATTATTCTGTTTATGTTAAAAATTACTTAGAGTTAGCGCGTTACGAGAAAAATACGAAAAATTAGGGTGGGAAGCCAATGAGAGGTCAGGATTTTGAATTCTAGAATGTCAGGCCAACTAGGCACACAAAAATGTCACTAACCCACCCCTCCCGCAGACCTAGTGGCTTTTTTTCCTCACTAAGGTTTAACAATCTGAGTGTCAAAAGTCACAACTTGTAACATGCATACTGTAGTATGTACATAAAAATTCATTTTTATTTTTTTATAAAGGTTATGTCGTGACTGCTAGATCACAGCCGTTATTTAATGACACCACTTTCCTAGGAAACCTAAGATTAGTAAGTAGGTACATTCCCCGAATTACGGATTTTTGACTAACGGAATTCTTTGCAGTCCCACCTATTGCATAATTTTGAGGTATTACTGTATCTTCGTCTAATTTACTATTAACATAAAAAGACCGTATGTTCTGCATATCTGAATCTCAAAGTTAATCTACTCAAAACAGTGTGTTGATGGTTACAGTATTTTTTTATTATTCTTATATAGATAAAAGCATTTTTATGACGAGAATATATTTCTTTTGGTATTCAGTAAAGAAATAAATGGCATTATTCTAATGTTGAAAAGGGCATAATTCTAGCTTAAAAAATAATTATTTTTTCCTACATTGCACAGTTAACACTAATATTTATCCCGGAAATAACACCAAACAAATGTTTCTAATAACATTCTAATGATCTTAGAGGCCCCTTGAAAGTAAACAAAAACTATCACACAATCAATTAATAATTACAACACTTCCGCCTCTGTTGTAAAGACCCCTAAGAGAGCGAATGGATACTTTCAAACTGTGTTTCTTTCTCGTGCAGTTCGACTAGAGAATTTATGACCCTAAAAAACAATGTAAATAATAAGGATACTTACACTGAGCTGCGCTATTTGATTGTTTGATACATCTAAATTCGTAATTTTCGGAAAAGCAGCCTAAAAAATAAATAAACAAACAAATAAGTAATCAAACTAATATGCATGGACAATATAATATAATTTATAATTATTAACTTACAATTTCTTTAACAGGCACATCCTGTAAATCAGTCATACTAAGATCCAGCGTATCACCAGCAATGCATTCTTTAATATTAGTTTTCTTCTTCATTTTTCTGGCACTTTACAAAAGTTAAGACAGTGAAAGTTACTTTAACTGAATAAAAGCGAAGTTGCACTCTTCAAATAAAACGTTGTACCGGTAGAAAAAAATTTGACACGAACACGAACCACGGAATCCGAGATGTGTCAAACTGCTTTCAGAAATAACCGCAACACCAAGCGTTTGTTAATATAAAACTAAGCCTGTTCATAATCTCAGCTTTATTTATGGACGACACCTTTTGGTATTCTTCTTTTCGTGTCAAATTAAAGAAAAATAAGAAGAATTTTTTATCCATGGAAAAACTTACTTTTTTTTACTTAAAATACGAAGTTTCTTCATTCGTTTAAATTTTTATTTGTGAAAAGAATGCCTCAAGGAAAAAGGAAAGTCCCTTTTAGCGGGAAAGCTAAAAAACAGCAACTGCAGACGAGAAAATCAACAAAATCAGGAGGTTGTATTATTACTTGTCTGTCTTTAATATACGAATAATATATCCGTTGAATTTGTTAACAGTTTAGGCGAATAATTTATTCAGTTGCTTTTCTTTATTCACTACTGATTTATAGATTAGTGTGGCTTTCAACATGAGAATGGTTCATGACTTTTAATCCTTTGCAATGATGAGTTAAAGTGAACTTCTGTAAGAGTACCTGAATTACCTATTTGAAATATTTGCTGGCAAATCTGAAGATAAGAGAGCGTTTTTGAAAAGTTACTGTACTTAAATGTACTGTTTGACATGGGATATAATCTCTCAAATGTATGTCATGCAAAACCATGCCAAGCGACCTTACGCTTCACTGTAGAAGTTACCATTAGGTGGGGCTGTAGATGTTGGGGCACAAGTTGGAGGAAGGCGCTACGGGAGGCCCTGATGGCTGCCCGGGTCGGGAAAAAATAAGGCCGTACCGGCCCCCCAGTATTAATATAACTGTAAGGTAAACTGCGACGAGAAGAGACTGTAGGAATTTTAACCCAGACGCACCTAAACGGGGGCAGCGCTAAAATTTGAAACTTTGTTCGGTTTTTGAATTTTAGCGACGCCCCTGATTGGGCGTTAGGGTCGAAATACCTACAGTGTCTTCTCCTCGGTTTACCTTATAACTGCCAGGTATGCCCTTATATTTTTCCGACCCAGGCAGCCACCAGGGCCTCCCGTAGCGCCTTCCTCCAACTTGTGCCCCAACATCTACAGCTCCACCCTTAGATCTACGACTAAGGGTCTTTAGATATTAGTCTTACAGTAGGCAAACAACTAGACTTAGTGTGTTGAGAGCACGGGAAAAAATAGCAAATGGGGGACGAGCCAATGAGAGCTTAAGATTTTCCCGGACAAAAGGTCGGGCCAACTAGGCAAAGATAAATGTCTCTAGTAAAGGGGAGAGGCCATCTGGATAAACGCTGCCCCACCCCTATCCACAGACCTAGTGGCTTTATTTTTTCCCCCAGAAAGGTTGGCCAATCTGTGTGTCACTTATTTTCCCACGCTGTCAACTCACTAAGTCTAGTTGTTTGCCTACTGTAGACCCTTAGATATTGTCACTTCTACATGCATAAGAGTGGCGTTCCTTTGTTAAACATTTTGTTTGAAAATGGTAGAACAAAATGTTTAAAAGGATCAAATTAAGAAAATAAAAAAACTTGGATCGGATACGGCAGATTTACCGGATATTTTCTTTATTACAAATTACTCTTCCTTGTATTTTTTAGATTATTTAAAAAATTTCAATAAATATTAAATGAAGTTTTATTTGCTAAATTTTAATTGTTTTAATTTGTTTTTTCATTAGCTGATACTGCTATTTTACTTGTAAAATAAGGGAAACATTTTTTTTTTAATTTTTATTGTATAGATTAGATGGTGTGAAATTAAATTTCAAAACGGTATTGACTGTTTGTACTGGACCGTTCTTTATGTTTTATTATTTTCTTTTTTTAGGTAAAAATAAGCCGTTACTGGTTTCTAATCTAAGTTCAGATGATGAAGAAAGGGAAGTCCAGAAATTAAATTGTCAGCCTAAGTCATCAAATAGTCGCCGAGATTTAAACAGGTAATTTAAGAGTTAAAGGAGAGCCTGTAATAATTTCCATGAATATTAAAAATAAAGAATGTAATAGGATTGAACTAAGCACATCATAGATGTTCTTAAAAAAAGTTAAGTGAAATTTAAAACACAATTTTCACTAATTGAGTTATAATATTCTTAAGAAAGATTAATTCAATTATATATTGATTTAATATTCTTTTAATATCAATTAAAACAGAAGCAGTGATGTTTTCATCTTTATATATATATATTGCTTCCGAGCTTACCGAAGGTAACGAAAGCATGTGTTCTCTTTTGAGGACCAAAAATTTTTATGTCTCCGATTTTAAAAATTCCACACACACATCATTGGTCTCGTGTCTGTCTGTCGGTCTGTGTTTCCCCAAATTTTGAAACGTCCTACAATAACTTGAGTAATTCTTGACCGATTTTGATAAAATTTGGTAGACATGTTCATTTTACAAATCCCCTGGACGAGTTCGTTGGACAACGTGAACTTCAAATTTAAAATTGGAATTTTAGGTCGGGAAAAAATCAAACTTTATCTATTCAATGAGACAACAAATTTTTACAAATTCAATTTTTTAGTAATACCAACAGTAACACCGCTATGAAGTGTTAAAGTTCGCTAAAACTATTAATAGTTTTTAGACAATAAGCATTATAACAATAAATTAGTATAACAATAATGTTAATGTTAATATAACAATAAAGTACATGATAGGATCCGAGGAAGCTATGTGCCACACTAATTGGCAGTCTATTTTATTTATTATTATTTTTTTTTTTTTATCATTTATTTTTTTTTATCATTTATTTTAGATTTTATTGCACTTACTATTTAAATACTTTTCTTACACATTAGTTAATTTTTTAACACTTTGAAATCAAATTTAAAGAATAAATTGTAATTTTTCAGCCTTTCTGGCTGCATATTACTGATGATATGATTCCCGTTGGCCTGCATGTCCTCACACTTCTGATTGCACACTTCAGACTTATTTTAGAACACTTAAAACAAAACTACAATATTTTCTTAATTTGGCCTGGGGGGGGGGATTTAATATTTTTACCACCAGGTTCTCTGGTAGCATATGTATATTCTAAATATCTTCATAGATCAGAGACTTTCATTGGTAAACAAATGTTTTTGTATTCTTATTATATCTCAGGACTGTTAAAAATTAAGTTTTTATCTATGTTATTATTATTATTATTATTAATTAATTTGTTTTATTTTTTTTCCATATTCTTAGATATGTTCTCCAGTTCCACAAACAATCAGAGTCGGAATTAAAGAAAAAGAAAGAAGAGGCATATCTGGAATTAAATAAAGTTGATGAACCGAATTTGGAAATAAATTTGGACGATTATTTCCCCGAAGAAGTGAACTTTCCTTCGAGACCTGAATGGGATTATTCAATGTCTAAGCAAGAACTTGATGCTAGAGAAAATCGTTATTTTTCTGTAAGTTTTAAATTTGTTTGCATTGGAGGTTTGGCTAGAAATTACTTAAAGATTTTAAAGATGAAGTTTTGTTGTATCAAACCATTTGATCAGGAAGCCTGAGCAACATCATTAATCTAAAAAAATAGAGTTGTAATGTCTTCAGCATCATAAATCAAGATCTTCCTTTTTACATACCTATATTTCTCATTATTGTTTAAATAATTATGTATTTTTTATTTATTTTTTTTTTTATAGGACTATATAAAAACACTTGAAAGTAAATTCAGTTGGAAAGAGTTAAGTTATTTTGAATTAAATTTAGAAACTTGGAGGCAACTATGGAGAGTTCTTGAGTTGGCAGATATTGTTTTATTTGTCATTGATATTCGATATCCTGTAAGTTATAACCATTTTAATTTATAATTTATAACTGCATGCTTTATTACTGTCAAATAGTCAAATATATGCTTGCTATAATTATAATCTGTGACACAACAGCTTGTGGGCGATTTAGACCTTTCCAGTGGTTATGACAACCACTTAATATGACAAATATTACATTCCAATCCTGTAATGCTACTTCACTTTAGTAGCTGCCTAATTAACATATTGCTTGTTTGCACTATTTATAGTACTCATGAAGGGACTTTATTACAGAATTTCAATAAAATTGTTAAAATACCACTCAACTAAGTTTTGGATATCATCTTAGGTTACAGGGATAACAACTAGGTCCATTGAATGTTTGCTATTGTAAGCTGTTGACTGTTATTCTAATGTTTGGGGGAATTTAACTTTAACAGTTGTGTGTTATCAACATCATTTAACATTTATATAAACTTTTAGTGTTATTCAGAAATATTCATCAAATTATTGCTAGACAATGTAAAAAAAAAATCTCAGAATAATTAATCACCGCATGAGCATAAAATAAACAATCATCATTAATATAAATGTTAACTGTTTTATATTCCCAGTACTTTATCGTATTTAAAGAATAATTTGAAGTACTATTTACTTTTTTCAGGCATTGATGTTCCCTCCGTCCTTACACCGCTATGTTTGTGAGACTATGAAGAAAAATATGATAGTTGTTTTAAATAAGATAGATCTTGTACCTGCACCTCTTGTTGTTGCTTGGAAACATTATTTCCTCTCTAAGTTCCCTGGCCTTCATATAGTATGCTTTACATCTGCTCCTGGTTACAACTTGAGAGGAAGTACAGCAAACAGAACTGGTAAAGGTTTATTTGTATGTCTATTTTTTTTATTTTAGTTGAAGCATACCTCCATCTTTAGTTGAATACCTCCATCTTTAGTTGAAGCATACCTCCATCATTTTCAGTCAGAGTGACTTATCCAACTGGCTCAAATGTTATTGGCTTGACAATGGTTTAAGTTTTGACCATAAACTGATCAACTTTGCTCTATGAATTTTATTCTCTACCAATTTAATTTATGCAATGTTGGCATCATGAAAAATATTTCTAATTACATTTCAGTAATCCACAGGTTTACTGTGCTTGATTGTGGCAATAATTATTTATATCTACGATTGTTAGGAAATATAAACATTGTATCTCTGTTTAGATGCGTTAAAAGTGATTCATTACGTACTTCTATTCATTGCACATGCCCATCTCGTATTTCTGAAGAATTCTTCCCCTTAACGCACTATTAGCGAGTTTGTTTATATTTAACAAAACTAATTTGCTATTTGTTTAATAAAACTATCCGTTTATATCGAGTTGTTTGTGAAAATCAATGAGTGATTTAAGTGATTATGACGAATACGAGGAGAATAATTCGTTTCCCGAAATAATTAATTCGGCACAAAATACAACTAATGAATTAATGTCATCTTTATCAATAGAGAAATACGAACTTACATACAGGAAGTTTATTATTTTTTTTCAGTATTTATTATTAAAATCTAACAATCGTAGATAAAGTACGGTACGCAACTCGTGTGAAAACGGCATTTTGCATTGCTCGTGTGGTTTAACTACCCTCACTGTTGCTCGGGTGCTAACTCCACACTCGCATGCAAAATGCTACTTTCAGCACTCGACGCTTAATGTACTATAACCATTTGTGTGTTAGTTATGTTATTGTTTTGAAAACAGAGGGTTAGGGTGATAGTTGTCTTGATAGGCAGAATCACAAATTATATTACTTTTTTTAGGTATGCAGAACCGAAGAAGAAAAGGTAGATTAAGGATGTCTTCTGAAGGTGCTTTAAAACTTCTAGAGGCTTGTAAAAACATAGTTGGGGATAATGGTTAGTATATTATATTCTTTTATTAAAAAAATAAATAAACTTTGGTGTATTTAACATGTATAATTAAGCATTGTAACTTTTTTTTATTAGTTGATTTGACCTCATGGCAAGAGAAAATATCTGAAGAACTTATTTCTGAAACTGAAGAGGATGATGGTGTTTTAATAGGGCAGTCAATTGAGGTACACAATTATGTATTTATTTTTTTTTTTTTTTCTCTGGTAAATTGGATTATAATATTGCAGTTTATGTAACAAATCATTCCAGCTATTAAATTATTTTTTTTATAGTTTTATCGATTTTTTTTCAGCTTACTGAACAGGATGTTAGCTACATCAATCCAGATAGGTATAGTGGTGGTGTTTTGACAATTGGATGTGTAGGCCAGCCAAATGTTGGGAAATCTTCTTTAATGAATGGTCTCATGGGGAAGAAGGTATATTACTCCATAAAAGAAAAATATTATGTAAAAACAATACTAAGAATAATCTTTAATAACTCTTATTTGGATTCTTTTTTCACTTTTAAGGTTGTCAGTGTCTCTAAAACTCCTGGCCACACTAAGCACTTTCAAACTATATTTTTGACTAAGAATGTGAGGCTCTGTGACTGTCCAGGACTTATATTTCCTTCTAAAGTACCCAAAGAACTTCAGGTAATTTAAATTTACAATTCTTTACCCTCATTTTATCCACTTACTTGGTGTTGCTTTATACGTTTTAAGTGTTCTTTACTCTGTTATTTATAGCTTATTAGAATTATTCTTCATTTGTTTCTTTTTACAGGTTTTAATGGGAAGTTTTCCTATTGCTCAGCTGAGAGAGCCATATGCTGCTGTGCGTTATTTGGCAGAGAGACTTGATTTGGTAAAATTACTGAACCTGGAGCACCCGGAAAAAGACGAAACTTGGTCTGCAATGGACATAGCTGAAGGTGCGATAATTACGTTCTTATTTATTTTCTTACTCGGATTCTCTCCTACCTTGTCAGGGTGTAAAGGGTTGACAAAGACGTATCCAGGCTGGCATATCTAAAATTATTTTCTGGGCGCTGCCCCAGGATATACCTCTCTCTTGGTAATTGACTTTTAGGTTGTCCAGCTAAGTTTATCTCCTTGCCCTCAAGGTTTTTGCCCTTTTGGCTTAAAATCTTTTAGACACCTCAGTTAGCTTTCTTTAACCATCTTATTCCCAGACCCAATCTAATGGTGTTATTTCGGACTCTGTCCTGGCGCTATTTTAGTTATTTATGCCATTATTACAATCTGCTAGAATACATTTTTTTGCATACATTTTAAAAGAAAATGAGAATAGAGGGGGTAAATCCAACTTAAGAGTAAGTGGCGCAAACGGTCTAAATTTTGAAGTTGAGGTTTGTCAGTTTTGTCTAATTATTGTACTAGTCTCTAAATAAATGGCAGGTGGTTACTACACTATGTTCTATCCTACAATTCACATTGCTTCTTTTACTCAATTTTCAGGTTGGGCATTGAAGAGACATTTTTATACTGCTCGAGCTGCCCGTCTAGATAGTTATAGAGCTGCCAACCATCTTCTTAGAATGGCTCTTGATGGAAAAATATCTCTTTGCTTATATCCTCCAAAGTACACCAGTTCAAAAGGTAAATTGATTTTTACTTTTAATGTTTTGGTGTATAATTTACCATGAAGAATTACAAGTGAATTTTTCATTCTTGCTTTAAAGCTTTTTTTGGTATTTTTACTTTCTCAAAAAAGTAAAAATACAAGTGTATTCTTACATGTGGGACAAATATTTATTAATTCACACTTTAATAGTAACCTCAACTTACAATTAAATGTTTCTTAACAATTACTTACTTAGATTTTATATTAGATTATTATTATTTTATATTAGATACATGGGAAAACCACCCTGATCTTGAAGAAGTAAAATGGATCCAAGCCAAAAGTGAAGAGTTTAAACAGACTATGCCTGTTGTTCCATCTGTAGACAACTCAGATGAGTCTGATGTGAGTGAGGATTCGGCTCCAAGCTCCTCTAGAAGATCAGTTTCACCAAATAGAACTGACGAATCGTCAGATGAAAACATCCATTACTCGTCCAATAAATTTGTTGCTTTAAATAGTTCCAATACCTCTCCCTAATTCAATCACTTCCAAAGAATATTGTATATAGTTTCTTTGCTTGTTAATAATCATTAATTTTTCTTCTATCTTATTTTTGTTAAGTTGTTCACTTTATTTTTTAAAATAGATTAAATGTGAGTAAAGGATTAAGGAAGTAAAGTACAACCTTTTATTATGGGTACTTGTTTCCTTCATGATAACAGGTTACTTAATGATTTATTTTAAAATAAACTTGGGGACAAAATCATATTTAATTTTGATAAAAAAAGTAAATAAAATGTTAGTTCTCTTCTTTAGTATTTTGGTTTTTTTTATGGTAAACACTTTTTAAATTACTAAAATAAATGAATAGAACTTTAGTTTAAACCTGTTCTTCACACTCAATTTCACATATTTTAAGTTTTTATATTGTCTCATTTAGTTCTTTGAAATCTCTTAAATTGCATAGTAAATATTTTTGTCTAGACTCTAAAATTAGCTGTTTCATTTGCACTGCTAGTAAATGCTGAGATTAAAATAACCAGTGAAGATCAGGAGTCTCAATCTTTTTTGCTATGAATTAAATAATTTATATGAAAAATGAAGGCATTATTAAAATTTTCTACCTTTATAGTGAGGGAAAATACCACTGAGAAATGTGTGCCTTTGTCAGCTTAGGTCTAAACTTCTTCGGTTACAATTTCACAATATGGATACTTCTTATCTTATTTTACTGGTTCAAGCCTAAAGACGGAATGTGAGAAATGGCATTATGAATTTATTTTTTTCTAGACATATCTCTATCCATAAATAATTATGGTGTACATTTTTTTTTTTATTTAATTAGTTTCTGTAGCGTTGGAAATTTAAACTTTCAACTTTCAAGCCAGCTTCCACTTTTGGATGATTCCTTCAAACAATTTAACCACCTTTTATTTTAAGTCTCTTGTACTTTCATTAGCATCAGCACTTTGCTCATATTTTGTTAAATTAACTATTTAAAGAAACATTACAATTAAATATTTCTTTTGACTTAATTGTTAACATTATATTTTGGATAATAGTATTTTATTTGTTTAAATACTTACTGTGTAAAACCGTGTAGCTGGTAAGTCTTTCCCTTTTCAGAGAAAGCCTATAAATGTGAGGAATACACATTTTGTTAATTATCCAACCTACTACTTACCCAGGTGAAACAAAAAGGCTTGCTAAGGGTTCTCTATTCATTTTTATTATATTGTTTCCTCATTTTAGATATTGTATTAAGCCTTCCATTCCACTTATTAAACTACTTTACCTTACACATCTTCTTTACCTTTTGATTTTTTTACCTGTTGCCTTTTTTTTAGATTAAGATAAATTTTTAATTTGCTCAACAAATATTTTATATTATAATATATTGTTTGAGCACTCGCTTTACTTTTAATTACTTATATAAAAAGTATGACTGACATTTGCTTTAATGTGGTTTTCTAGTTAAGGTTTATCCTTTTTGAGGTAAATTGTTGTTTTCTGTGAGAGAAAAAAAGTATAATATTTGTTTTATTTATTTTTCTCCAATTTAATTTTTGAACTTTCTGAAGGCATGTTATCACAGCCTATACTTCTTTATGTATTATATATTTTTTAAAAGTAATGTATTTTAAATGTATTAATAATTGTTGAGTATTTTGTAAGTTCTTTTTGAGATTTCTGACTCAAGGCTCATTCGTTTTTGTGTTAAGGCTGTTTTCAAATACTTTTAATCAGAATTGAAGACTGGATATGAATGAATGGAAATTTAAAGAAAAAAAAATAAACTGAGCCATGAGTCAAATAACTTTATTTTTAGATAATATTTTTCTTAAATACTAAAATGTTTAAACCTTGTCAATATTTAATATACATAGATTGTCCTGCATTAATGCAATTGATGTATTCATGATTCAATTAATCATTTGGTCTTTGATTCAAACTTCGTTGAAATGTCATATAAATAATGTAAATTGATAGGTAATTTAAATTCTTTTTATTTTAACTACATTATGCTAATACAATCGTAGACATAAAAATATGAAAATTCTATTAATATTTGTTCACTTATAGTTCCACAGTCTATAGATAACATTTTATTTTAATTGCTTTACTTGTTTCAACTGCAACTATTCTATAATATTTTCTTGTTACTCATACATTAATATTTAGATAAAAATTCTTCACTTTTATTTAGTGATTTGGCCCACCCTCTAGTCATTATTTTTCACTGAAACTTATTTTTTTACAATTATTTGTGATTCATAATTTATCTACTTATATAAATACAGGAAAAATATGGTTTTTAGATATATTTATTCTTTTTTGGAAATTAATATTTTATCTACAGACTCAACTGACTGTGTTTATGCTTAAAAAAAGTATTTACTCCTTGCCTGTGCTGCAACTTCAAGGTCTTTATGTTAATATAAATCAACATTTAATTTTTTTTTTTTTTTTTTTTTT
>KZ651078.1:3124-15491 GCA_001010745.2 Gerris buenoi | reverse complement strand
GGGGGGGGGGGGGTAATGCCTTAACTTTTCTCAACAAATGAAATTGCTACGCCTTCCCTTCCCGCCTTCTGTACTTCTGTCAGTTTCGTTTCGGATCGGAATTGGTTTAATGGCTTCTGTTATAAGGTTTAAGTAATTTATTATTTTCGCCAGTTTAAGTTTATCTATTCTAATTTATGAGAAAAATATAATTGGCTTACTCTAGTTATTATATAATGTTCTTATGTTAAACTAATGATAAATAAGTGTGTCTTTAACGTCTTATACAATACCTAACTTAATTTACAAAATAGTCGGCTTTTTCTCTTCGATTATTATTAAAAACATGAAAATTCGGCCTTTTATTCTAAGAGAGAACACAAATTATGTTTAAAAGGTAAGATATTTATATCATATATCTCGATAAACAGCAGTTTTTTTAATCAATAATTGGATTGTGATGGCATAATGTATAAAATACCTATACGCATCAAATTTTCTCGGCAGGGATATCAAAAAATATTTTACCTAATAAAAAAGTAATAAAAACGTGTATTCTAAATGAATATGATGCAAATGTGTTTAGTTATTAATGTAATAAGAAAATTGGATAAGTATTGAGTTGTTAACAAGGTTTAATAACCGTTTATATAATAAAGTTTTTGCAATTTTTGAGAACAGATATAGAATGCGGTCCTCGAGCCCGCAACACACGATTTTTCTTCTATGCTCTCTGTTGTGACGAAGATACATAATTATTCTTGTGCTTATAAATTATAATATTCCTTTTACTAATTTTCTGTAAAGACCAAAGGGAATTATCTCTTCTGTGTACATATCTGAATATTGAAGGGCAATTTACCCAAAACAGAGTGTCGAGTGTTTGGTTACTTAGGCTAAGTCGGATTGTACGTGCCCCAGACATTTTTTTGAGTTTTACCTCTATTGGTTTATATACAGGGGGGTTGTTTTTCTTCAGAAAATGAGCGGGTCACCGCGAAGCACTGCGGAGCGGCTATTGAAAATTCAAGGGTACACAAAATTAAGGTTTTTTACTTAATATAAAGGATTTTATCACCTAACCTCAAAGTGGGGCACGTACAATCCGACTTTACCGGTTACTTAATTCTCTAAATCAGCTTTGTTTTGTTTACTAACCTCCTAACCTTTAAACTTAATTCTTCAAATTATTGAATTTAATCATGTATTTGTTAATATTTTTTAAAGTTGAACACAAATAAAGATGAACATTTTTGGCTAAGCATATAGGATACAGTAGCCAAGCTTGTAGCTTGCTCTTTGGATCAGCTTTCTTTCACATGTTTTGTACTGTCATCCAAAGTTTTTCAATCTCAGTGGGATCGTTTGTGAACCCTTTACTGTACCGGCCAAACGATCCTCTGACAATTCCAAGTACTGATTTGTATGACATGCAAAGTTATATCATTTGTCACACGCAGGAAGGTTCCCTAACTGATAGGTTTCCTTGAATGTTTCTAATACTGTGCGAATTATAGTTCTAAACCAGTTCCAACCTGGCATGATTTGATTACAGTTCAATGTTGGCGCATGCGTATAAAACCTGTCCTTAACGATTCCTGAACGATCCATGGGACGAAACAAAGGACGGTACAAATAGGGGGATTGGCACAAACCTTATAAGGTTTATTAAGCAAAGAAATATTATAACTTGTATGCATAAGAGCTATATTCCTTTGTCACAATAGTGATAGGAAGTTTCACTCCCTAAAGTATACATTTACTAAACTAACAGTTTGAAAAGTAATTGTGTTAAAAGGTTTTAATAGAGATTCCACAACTTTAATGGTTAGAGTTGGACCTCACTTAAATTAAAGAAATAAGAACAACAGATGTTCATAATGCAGATGTTCTACTAGAGATCTCTAGGCATTAAGTTAATAACTTCAGGAGTTCAAATAATAACTAGAACCGACCCTATCTTAAGGCTCTACCGCCCTTTGAGGTTAGGAAAAACAGTAAAATTCAAATAACTCTGGTTCTAAGCAAGATATCAAAAATCTAATCACAGGCTTCATTCATAAATAGTACAGGCGCCATTTTGATACAACGGGTTTTATCGTTGTATTAAAATGGCGCCCGTACTATTTGTCATAGGAAGTTGAAATAGTGCGCAAATTGTGCAGAATTAAAATTAGGAATGAAGCCTGTGATTAGATTTTTGATATCTTACTTAGAACCAGAGTTATTTGAATTTTATTGTTTTTCCTAACCTCAAAGGGCGGTAGAGCCTTAAGCCAGCCATACATGCTTCAGTATACAGAGAGTTAACTATAAGATGCATGGTCTGTTTTACCATTCAGTCTGGTTCACACAAAGCGAGAAGATAAAGATAAGTATTTTAGTGCCCACCCTTGTTTAAGGACCAGCGTATTAATTTCCGTAAGTGATATGTTTAATTTAAACTCTGTTCTTTTATTTAAAAATGTATTTGTGTAAAAGTAGCTGTCATATAAAGTCTAACACAGCTTAGTACACAATTATTTGTGACTTTCTATGTGCTAAAAACAATTTCATTATTTGATAGCATCTCTAGACTTTGCTCTTGTATTAGCCTCTCTTTGTCACAATGCTCCTAAACATTAATATTTATTGGTTGGTTATTTGACTGTATGATTTATTATGCAGCCTTGCTACGCCAAAAATGAAATAAAGTGTATCTAACATTTTAGCTGAAAACTCGGTTTAGTGGAACTTCCCTAGAATAAAACCTCTTTAGGTAACGTTCACTTAAATGTGAACTTCAAATTTAAAATTGGAATTTTAGGCTGGGAAAAAAAATCATACTTCATCTATTCAATGAGACTAACATTTTTTTCAAATACAATATTTTTGTAAAACCAGCAACGACACCGCTATGAAGTGTTAAAGATCGCTAAAACTATTAATAGTTTTTAGACAATAAACAATATTACAATAAAGTAATATAACAATAATGTTAATGTTAATATAATAATAAAGTACATGATAGGATGTGAGGAAGCTATGTGCCACTAATTGACAGTATATTTTTTTCATGAAGAACATGAAAAATAAAATTCGTAATTATAATTACCACATGGACAACGTTAATTTTGAAGCCTTGAAAATCCTTCCTGGTTGGCCTTTCCATTTGCACTATCTTATTTTCTTCATGATTCCAGTATCCAATTAGATGGTATATGATTGGATTAGTTCGATGAACTTTGTATACATCATAAATTAAAACTGATGGTTTCCTTAATTTAATATCAGATATCAAAAGGATTGCATCTGTATCTATAGACATGTCAAGATTAGAAAGTGCCCCCAATGTCTTTTGAAAGCTATTGCTCCAAAATAACCATCGTTGTAAATCAGTAAATACATTTTTGGTAGTGAGCTGAAACAAATAGAATGCATTTAAAATTTATTTGTAAACAGCAGCATCCTGTTAATCCAGACAATAAAAATTATTCCTATCGCAAATCACTTCTTACGATCATTGTTCAAGTATCTTATTCAGAAAAAAAAAAAATAAATAAAATAATAAAAAACACTTTCACAACAAATTTATAAATCATGGCTATTGAGTTTTTTCAAGCTATATGGGTTAAGATGGATGACCCTAAAATTTGATGGAATGTTACATGGTATAAGCAGAATTTATAAGCCAAGTTTCAGCTCAATTGGTTGACTGGAAGAGGGTTAATTAGCCCTCTAATGATGTTGACGACAGAAAATAGGCTTAAACAAAAGTGAAGCTAATTTAAAGGATTTAAAACTCATTCTTGGGTACAAAATTTTGATCATCTATATAAATATCCTTTAAGGAATACAATATAAAAAGTTAATACCATCAAGATTCCTAAATATACCTTTTTAAGCATGTTAGTTCCCTCGATGCATGTAAGGTCAAGTATGACACCCGTATTGTGGTATTCCAATGTTTCAAAGAATTCTTTTTCATTACTTTTGTATCTAGATGTTTCCATGATTTCATATTTAATGCTCTTAATTAGGTCCATTGCTAGAATATTAAGTAATTTTTTAAACATTTGTTCATTTAATTTTAACCATATTTTTAGTACAAAAAATAAAGGGTTTGACAAAAAAACATAGTTTTGAAAATTGGAATACATGTTGATGGGGTCTCCTGTCGAACATCCACTCACTATCCACATCCACCTAGTTATTTTAGTATGTTAGACAGGAGACTCCATTCAACATATATACCAAATTCCAAAACTATATGTTTTTTTACCCCTTTTTTGTCTTTGTTGCTAAAAATATTTTCTAACTTTAATGATTTTCAATTCACTAACTAAAATTATACTGACAGTTTTGAAAATTTTCCCTCAGTATCATTTAAAACCAAATTTGGTAAATTTTCCCATGCCAATATTTAAATTAATTAGTGTTTAATGCCCTTTTCGTTTTCTCTGATTAAAATTGAAATTAATTTATACAATAGTAAAAGAACAAAGGTTTAAACTATTCTGATTTAATTGATTTTTTATGTCATCAAAAATCAATTTGTTTGTAGAAGTAAGTCTTAATGAACTTTTATGCGTTAAATTTTTTTTAGACAATTAAAGTAGATAAATAATTTGTTTAATAACTAAAAATGTTGTACTACAATTACATACCTATAAAATCATACTCTTCACACAAATAGGCCATGATTCCTGAATGTTGACCTCTTTCAAAGTAATTATTGATTACATCCTTAAAAATTGGACGAGTTTGTCCATTTGATGTTATGAATGCCTCACAAGAATAAAGCTTATAGATTTGTTGAACTATTACAAGTGCACATAGGTTTTTAAACATTTTGAAAATTCATTTACAATAAGAGATAACTTCTTCGTGCTTTGCTCAATTTATTCTGTGCCTTTGCAGAGAGATTGACCTACTTAACTTTTTTTCCTACTTTCTGTTAAAAAAAATGAAGCGGAAAACGTTTCTTTTTATACACAAATTTTTATAACTTATACTTAATATTTAATATCGATAAGTAACTGTAAAGAAAATGTTAGTCACACAATATCTGTAAAAAAGTTTAAGCTAAATGAATAAATAATGAGAATCAAGCATTCTTTTAGTAGAATAAAGGTTGTTTTAAAAAAAGAATCTAACTTTTGGAGGTTTCATAAGTAAAACAAGTGTGGAATGAGTAAAGAATTGATATAAAATTCTTGGTAAAACGTGTCTATCAAATAAATTAATTGCACCAAGTACAAGTTTAAATACCTTAAAAAATTGTATCTTCCTTTAAATTATTCTTATAAGAATAAATAAATAATTATTAGTAAATCTAAATTCTAATGTGTAAGTTATATTAATACAAAGGGTGACTGGAAAGATTTAGCTTTATGTAGATAAGCAATTATGGAATAGTTTATTTTCCATTTCTTGGTAATAGTTAACAGGGCATTAAGGTTGGCTCTTCATAAGCAAGAGTTAAAGAAAGTTTGTATTTCCACATTCGCCCATCAAAAGTTTTAACTTAGCTGTAGGGGTCCCAAAACTTTTTATCAGAAACACCCAACTTTCAAAGGAAGTTCCTTCTCCCAGCTATGACCGGGTGGTACCATATGGGTATATGGTGCTCTTCCCAAGTATGGAACTCAACCAAACTAAAAATTTTCAGTTCCAATGTAAAAGGTGTCCTGCTATACGGATGCGAGTCCTGGAAGGTAACAGGGTTCCTAACAAGAAACTAGTCCCATGAAACCAGGTCTTCATGAATCTCTGCATTTGAATTATCCTCAGGATATGGTAGCCAGAGAAGAGCTATGGAGGGTAACCAATCAGCAACCTGTCAACCTAGAAATAAAAGAAAGGAAGTGGTTTTGGATAGGCCACACTCTTAGAAGAGGAGAAAACTGCCTGTTGAAATAGGTCCTAGATTGGAACCCCCTTAGACCTGGTAGGCCCAGGGAAACCTAGAAAAGGACCATAAAAAGGGAGACGTGAAGGGTTGGCAGGACATGAAACCAGGTTATAGAGGTAGCCCGGGACAGAAATTAATAGAGGAATCTTGTGGTGGCCCTATGTTCCCCATGAAGACTTTATAGGACTTAACTCAAGTTAAGTCAGTATAGGTTTTAAGTTAGAATAAGAGATTAAATTTTAAATTTTCTTGTGTTATTTGATGTGAAAGCAAAAAAAAAAAAATAAATAAAATAAAATAAAATCATTGTTCAGCTTGTAAATTTAAAAGATCACATATTTGTTTTATATCTGGTCAAAGATTTGCAATCAACTCTAAACTCTGTGCTGCTCTTTTTAATGTCAATATCTTTGATGTTTTCAGAGTATGAAGAATGTTGACTGGTACAAAGGTGCATAAGAGTAGCCAGGCTTCTTGTACCCCAAAAGTTGGGCGAGGATCATTAGTGGAATTATACTGCAGTTACTAGTGTCATCTCTACATCTTTCTTATGAAGTATGTACTATTTGTTAGTATTATGTTAAAATTTTATTTTTAATGGAAAGGAATCATAACATTCATATGATATTTAGAGCCATAAAATGTAATTCTTTATTTGAATTGCTTCACGATTTGGGCTAAGGGCTCATTTTTTGTCCTTAAAGTTTTAGAGAATTATAAAACATAATGTTGGTGCAATAATTTCATGGGAAAAACGTTACTGCTGTAATGCAGAAATCACTCATATTTAGTCACCAGAGTAGAAATATACAGTTACAACTTATAGTATTTTAAATATGGTTATTTATTTTTTTTAATTTAGTAGAAACTATGAAAAAATAACAAAATCTGGTTTACCTAGAAAACAATTTTATCTTTGTTTGATCCATATAACAACCATGACATAATATGTTATAATCCTATAAAGCAGGTGGTATATTCTGTAAAAACGGACAGAGTTAATAAAATTTATAGAGGTTTGAAATCCTTTAGAACAAAAATGAAGGGAGTTTATTGGCATTCAAAGGAATGTCACAACCAGTCGTCAATCCTTTTTTTCTCAAAGAAACTAAAGAATAGTAAGGAATATTGCATGTCTTTATATAGGGGGAAGTAATGAATTTTTAATATGATTTATAAATAAGTTATTAAATAAGGAATTTTTTTTTTCTCAATGTTATCATTTCTAGTTACCTAAATGACAAATTCATGAGCTGTCTCAGTAGACATTATTTAGCTTCCAAAGTCCATCTTGATACAATTTCTTATGATATTTAATATTTCAGTAAGCTTTGTGAATATGCGTGTTTGGTTTATATATTGCATGTGTATCTTTACTTGAACCATTTCACCCTTTTTTTTTATCCTCATAATATCTCTGCATCTTAACGCTCTCCCGTGCTTCGAGGTTAGAAAAAGCAGTAAAATTAAAATTTTATTGGTTCTAAGCAAGATGTCAAAAATCTAAGTTCAGGCTTGATTCCTAATTTTAACTCTGCTCAATTTGAGCCCTATTTCAACTTCCTATGATAAACAGTACAGGCGCCATTTCCATACAACAATAAAACTCGTTGCATTGAAATAGTTGTTGTATTTATTGTAGTAGGGAGTTGAAATAAGGCTCAAATTGTACAGAATTAAAATTAGAAATGAAGTCTGTACTTAGATTATTGATATCTTGCTTAGAACCAATAACATTTCAATTTTACTGTATTTTCTAACCTAAGGAAGGGAGGTAGAGCCTTAAACTTTGGACAATGTAAAAAATTGATCCCTTAATATTAAGCTTTTTCAATAGGGAGGAGTTTCAAAGTTTGGATTTTTGAAAATATTGTGGCCTTGCATCCTCATAAAAAAACCAAGATGATGCCCACAATACTGAATCCAAAAAGAAGGAATGATATCCCCAACAACCCCCCTCCTTAACAGATTAAAGGAAAAAGCTCAAATCTTGATCCTTAGAAAGTAGCTGTAATTGCAAAGGGTAAGAGGTCGGGTCCAATTCTCTGCCAGGTATTGATTGTATAGTAAATTTTGTTGAAATGTTTAATTATAATTAAATGTAACTGCAAAACCACATGGAAAACACTGGAAGATGTAATCATATAATTGAGTTTGAGAAACTTTAGTACAAGTTGTATCGAAAAGGTTTCTCTTCTCTTTCGCTATCGCCACCACAGGTAAAATTATTATTTTAGGTAAAATTATTTTGATTTAGCCTACAAGCCTCAGTTTTGTTGTCCTGTTAAACCCTTTCATTTGCTATGGTTTTTACAGGGGCATTCTGACAGCCCTATTTCTCTAATATAATATGTTTTCAGTTCTCAGGGCTCTAAAAACTGGGCAGTTGAAGGGTTAAGTTAGAGTTTATTGTTTCAACTAGCATTTTATGGAACTTAGACGTACTGGACAAAATTTAGGGTTAACTAGTTTATTGTAAAACCTGTATGACTAAAAAAAAAAAAAAAAAAAAAAAAAAAAAAAAAAAAAAAAAAAAAAAAAGATTTTTGTAGACTCCTTATTGAATATTGATTTTCACTTATTTATGGTAATGATGATAATGGTTTACTATTAACTAACTGATAAACTATGTTGAAAATGCTTGTATGTTAAAGTAGATTTGGGACAACCGACTAGAAAAAACAAACCGAATAAATAAGTCGATTCGGGAAGAAACAATCAACTGAAAACAGTTTCATAGCAGGAATAGGGTATGGGAATTTGAATAAAGATATTGACCGAGACTGAACCTGCAAGTCAAATGTTTCAATCGGATGGTTTTGTTTGTGGTAGGGGAAGGGAACAACGGTGAAGGCTGTGAAGGGCTCAGAGCTGAGGGGGGTGAGAGTGAGAAGACGCTTGACCCTCGTTATCTCGTCGCAAACTACAGCCTGGTATGATATCGTTTTCAGTTGAATGAAAACTAGATATCCTAAAATATAGACTGAGACCGAATCCGCAAGTCGAATGTGGTGCATGCCACTCGTTATCTCGTTATACATATTCACATCTGAATTTAAACTCCAAACTACAGACTGATATCAGTCGAATNTTACCTTTTCTTCTGAGTCCTCACCCACATAACTCATATAAAATAATTAAGCGTAATTATTACCATTGGAGTAAAAAGGTATATCTGCAATTTTTAATAGAACTTACTTTATTTTTTTCATGATGTATTTATTAGAGGTAGGATTGAATGAGACAAAAAATAAATTCAAAAACATTTTTTTTAATACTTTCAAAATTACCCCATTTTGAAATAAATAAATAAACACCATAAAATAAAAACAATAACAAAATGTAATTATTATGTATTAAATATATTAACAAAATGGTAACAATTAAAATAAACAACTTTATTTATTATCTTGCTGCCTGATAGACTTTTGCCTAATTATGACTAGCAGGTATAAACATTACACGATCTTCTAGTGGAAGATTTTGCTTGTTACTTATATCATTTAAATTATAACTTACATAATAATATTATTTGGTTTAATACTGTCAAGCATTGAATATCAACATAAAATTCAATTGGCTAATGGTACTGACTAAGACAACCTTGCCAAAAATACTTTTCCTAATCATTTCACGCCTAACTACAAATTGAGAAATAATTATCAACAACAAGGCAGGGTACAATGATAAATTAATACATGGTGGGAACTGTATTCTTTGCTATAACTACATTTTAAATAAAAAAAAATTTCTTAAATCATCTTCAAGATGGGTAGATATGAAATTATATATTTTCTTTAATTTAATGTTAAATAATAAATAATAGAGGAATAGTAAAAAATGAAACTTATTTTCTTAAAAATTATAATATTTTTCTTATTGAATTAAATAAACAAAAAAATAAAAATATATTTTTTCTTCATTTTCAATGAATATTCACATCTGAATTTAAACTCCAAACTACAGACTGATATCAGTCGAATAAAAACTAGATATCCACAACCGAATGAATGAATATTTTAAAACAACCGATTAGTCGGCTGTTTTCAGTCGATTTGTTCCCAACGCTACTTTAAAGTATTAAAGTATTTTTGCTGAAAAGTTAGTTTTTTTGACAGAGATTATGTTAAACTTACTCCTCGTTTATCAAACCACAACAGGGAAAGACAGAGGTTTTACAACTTCATTTAGACCATAATATTTTCTTTGATTTCTTGAATCAAAATAAATTTTCATATTCCATAAGAAATTGATCAATAATGTATTTTCTTATGAAAGCCCACTTTGGATGTTATCAGGCCCGTTTTAGACTTTCACTGCCCACTGGGCACCCCGTCACGATACCCCCCCCCCCCCNCAAGCAGCGGTATAGTCACTTAATTAAGAAAATAGAAAGATATATCCCCATTAAAAGTAGCTTTATTGTAAAGACCTATCTTTCAACCTATTACAATCTTCTAGTGTTCATCTTCAGTGCCAGTGATGGTGATGAAAAGTAGAAATGTGGAGTAGAAAGATTCAGTGCAGTATAGGATTTGAGGCATAGCTCAGATCTTTAATTTTTCACCATTTCAGAGTAGGATTTGATCTATAGATTTAAATCTCGGTCTCAATTCCCTAGATGATTACTTATTTCACATTTCTACGTGACACCAATGAAACTGAAGATGACCATTAGTAGTAGAAAGCACACTTTGGATGCTAGAGTTACTTTTATTGGAGAAAAACACCTTTCTTTATTCTTAATAGAATTAGTTGTCTTTTAGTCTGAATTGAATGGCCTTCAGGATACTTTTTTTACTTTATCACCCTCTTATACCCCTTTGTCTTAATAGTTATTTAGACAACGGAGCATTAGCAGAGTTGTTTATATTCCTTAGTCTAAAATACTATTAAGACACAGGGATATTCAGTCCAATGTACCTTGGGACAAAGGAATATCACACTTTTATATATAAATGTGATAATATTCCTTAATCTAATTAACTATTAAGACAAAGGAATATTAAATATTTGCTAAGAAAACTGTGGTATTCATTGTCCTTTAGAATTTGGTTACAGATTTAGTCTTACACATGATAAGATTCAATCTTAGGGGGGGGGGGGTGCTAAAGTAAAAAAGTGCCGTCTTCAGATTACAAAGGAGTAATATAATTAATAAGTTTAATATTAAATAAAGAAACATTTTTGGAATTATCATAATTGAACTTTAAAAAAACAATTATGATATTAATTAATAAAATGTCAGTCTTAAACAATATACTAAGTTTGAAAAGAAGCTCATAGGTTTTTTTTCCAATAAGAAGATATTGATGTTAATTAGGATTATAACATTTTTTTATGAATCATATCAATTAGATGCAAAAGAATAATATATAGGGTTGTAAATATAATTTTATTTTTTGATTTTTCTAGATAAGGCTTTAATTTCAATATCAATTAAAAAAGTATATTTATTAAATAAATTATTTCACATATGAATTGTTTTTTAGGTCATTAAGTGTAAATTTTGAATTTTTTTATAGAATGAGCATATTAGAATGAGCTGGATTTGTTGTGATAAAACAAATAACCATTAATTTTAATTTTAATATTGCATACTACGCCTAGATGATGGCCCAGTAAAAACAGACAAAAAACATCTTAGGGAGAGAATTTTTCAGTAGTTATCGTGAGATTAACTGACCCCAAAATTAGATATTAGTTCGGTCATCCACTTGTATGACTGTAAAGTATTGTGTTTACACTTCAAATCCAGCTTTTAAATACTAAGAATTGTTATCATTAGGTTTTTCCAATGATACAAGCATTATTTTACCTATATACATATATTTTTTTAAATTCTTTTTTTGCAATTTTATTGATTATTTTCTTATTAATTACATTTAAGCCTAAAAAGTAATACCATAAATTCAATTATTTCATTTTATTTTTTTTTTTACTTTAATAAGTTTTTTAATTTAATAAGTTAATGTTTATTTAAATATTTAATAATATGTTGAGTAAGTTGTATAAAATATTTTGTAACATTTCATTTTTCCAAAAATCATTTTTATATTAAATATATTAACAAAATGGTAACAATTAAAATAAACAACTTTATTTATTATCTTGCTGCCTGATAGACTTTTGCCTAATTATCAAATCTTGATCCTTAGAAAGTAGCTATAATTGCAAAGGGTAAGAGGTCGGGTCCAATTCTCTGCCAGGTATTGATTGTATAGTAAATTTTGTTGAAATGTTTAATTATAATTAAATGTAACTGCAAAACCACATGGAAAACACTGGAAGATGTAATCATATAATTGAGTTTGAGAAACTTTAGTACAAGTTGTATCGAAAAGGTTTCTCTTCTCTTTCGCTATCGCCACCACAGGTAAAATTATTATTTTAGGTAAAATTATTTTGATTTAGCCTACAAGCCTCAGTTTTGTTGTCCTGTTAAACCCTTTCATTTGCTATGGTTTTTACAGGGGCATTCTGACAGCCCTATTT
>KZ651077.1:1352360-1372428 GCA_001010745.2 Gerris buenoi | reverse complement strand
TTATATTTTGTATTAGGTTTAAATGATAAAATAAATAAAAGAGAGAGGTATAAGTTACGGATTTGAGAGGAGTTAAATCAGCACAGGAAAATACTGAAAAATAACAATGGTGGGCGATGAGAGCCTGATATTACAATACCAGGTATTCAATATTCATTCGAGGTTCAGATTCAAGTGTTTAAAACTATTAAATCTTGTCACTGTCACTGGTCTGGTCACGGATTCCTTATTCAGTGACAGTGACATTGTCACCTATTAAAAAAATAATAGGTATTGGCACCTAATACCAGATCTGGTGACAGCAGGTAGCAAAACTTCCTTTCAGTGACAGTGACTTTGTCACCTATTAATAAAATAATAGGTATTAATACCTATTACCAGCTCAGAGCTGGAACGGTGTCACCTATTACTCAGATTTAATAGTTTAGCCCATCCCTAATAATATACCATTGTGCTTCGACCATTACTGTTAAGAGTCTCGAGTTCTATTTCAGTGGTTCTTTGCCAAGTAAAGCAGTAGTCTTCTTTTTACAAACTTCTTTGTGTTTTTTTATTGGAGTTCCAATAAATAATTAATTAGTGATGCAGCCTCGATAATGTGCTCATGTCTTATGTCTTACTATCTAATCTATACTTAATAAATTCTTGCAACACTTAATGTCAACTGTTATATTTTTATCTAAACAATTTATCCATTTTCAACGTTAGTGTAAAGTAGCCACCTGACTTAATTACTATAACTACTCAAAATTAGCTCAGGTGCAAAGTGATAAAAATAATTTGAAAATAAATAATAACTATTATTTTGCCTGCTGTGACAATTAGGTGCATATTTTCTATGAATCAACCTACTATAAGCCTTGTTATTAAAGTCAATAAAGAATTATTCAAACTATTTCCTGCAAACATGTATACTTAAGGTTTATGTATTTTTGCAGGTTTTTATTTTTGTTTCTTTATCTCTCCTCCACTCTTGGCTAATGAAGGTGCGCTTTACACGTTCAAAAAACTTTGCAGAAAGTGTTACAGACAGGTGAATATTGGATGATAATTATAAATCTGAGAACGATTACCTGACTCTGACTTAAAAATGGGTATAAAAATAGCTTGATTATACTGAAGTATATACTGAAGTTAGACTCGTATTGTATACACACACAAGGAATGGAGCTAGCATTTCTTTCTTTTTTTAAACAAAAATTGAGGGATAGTGTCAGATCCAGCGCTACTGTATAAAAATAGCTTGATTATACTCTTTTGATAAAGATGGCATTAATTCATTAGTTGTATTTTTGCCAAATTAATTATTTCGGGAAGCGTATTATTCTCCTTATATTAGTCATAATGACTTAAATCACTCATTGTTTTTCACAAAAAATTCGATATAAACACATGCTTTCATTAAGCAAACAGCAAATTAGTTTTGTTATATATAAACAAACTCGCTAACCGTGCGAAAAGGTGAAGAATTCTTCTTTTATACCGCCCTAGGGTGGAAAAAAGATGAAGTCTACAGAATTATGAGACATGTATGAATACAAGTACGTAAAGAATCACTTTCTACGCATCTAAACAGAGATACAATGTTTATATTTCGTAATAATCGTAGATAAACAAGTTTGTGTGCTTATGTTGTAGATAAACAAACGATGTGTGCCTTGCAAACTTACTAACTACTATTACTAACAAACTATTATTTACAATAGGTGGTCTGGTGTCAAGGCCTCTATCATTTTTAATGTAAGCCGAGAAAACTCTAGCCTGCACTTATAATTTAAATTTATCCCGTTTAATTCTTTTCACAATTTTTTTGAAAATACTTTTTCTTTTTTCTTCTGAAAATACGGAGCATATTGAGATAATACTGTCGTCCTAACTTCTCATGTTTACGGTGGAAAGAGTTCTTTCTCGGTAGGAATCTTCAAACGAAAACCAAGCTGAGTAGCATGACTATGACTTGGAAAGAGATAAGTCTGAAATATGAGTATCAATTGTTAATAGTCTATAGAATACGTAATTAAGAAATTCTGAGATAGCAATGCCAATGCCACTCTAGACTTGTTTAGTATTATTCCTAAACACTATCTCAATAGCATAGCACATAGCGTCCCACTAAATGAATGGTCATAATACGAGTATAAAATATACCTACTATATTAAATTCAATTTTAAAACATAAATGCTAGGTTGGGCCTATGCCTATAGGAAATGAGAAACAATGAGATCAAAACCGTATAAGGTTGAAATCAAGTACATCCACCAGTAAATCTGCAAATCCTTATTTATAGTACACATTTTATTACATTCGTTTGAGTTGATTAATAATATGATATGTCATACATAATAGAACTGTTGTGTACATACCCGAAAGAAAGCAACGAGCACATAAGGTTTCAATTGATAAGGGATCATATTAAGCAACAGAAATACAGAGTGTTTGTTAATACGAATATGTAAGATTTTTATGCAATACAATTATTTAATTCTTGATTTTGTTTTAAACTACAATATTTAAATTTAGCTAATATGCCTCATTAAAACTAACTACACACTACCAGACCAGACCTCCAACAGTCTGAAGTGAAAGACAAGTGGTTTGGTCCTACGTTAGAATGCAATTGAGTACGTCTATTCTGGATACAATGGAAATGAATGCTTCACCTTCAGCAACACTTTCTTGCGTTGCGGGCTCAGCATTAATCTCCTGAACCCCTATATTCCTCTAAATCAGTGGCGTAACGCGTAACTATAGGCCCGCACTACGGGCGGGCCCCAAGTGCCTGGGGAAATTTGGAATCTCTAGCTTCAGTAGGTCTGGAGATATACTCTAAAATCCAACGGACAGGCGGACGAACAACCAATAGTACTAGGGTTACTAGGATGAATTTGAAACCCTAAAAACACCAAAATGAAAGATAAAGATCAAGAAACGTACAATAAGCAATCCATAATTTGAAATTCACATCAGCCAGTATAAAGGCTATAGATAACGGTTTGAAGATATTCGACTCTAATCAAGTTAGGTTGAGAATATGTCGTCACCGTGGCTCAACTAGATTCGGTATCTTTATTCCGGGGAATATAAATGCAAAGTGGGAGACAGGTTGTGGAGGGTACTTGTAATTCTGAACATTCAGTGTTAATAGCTTAACTTCAAAAATTAAACAAATAATAGCTATTAAAAATCATGGTAAACAAAACCGAAACTAAACTTGTGCTTTTAAATAAATAAGAAAATAAAAATAAATAAATGCACAACAAAGAGGGAGGAGTATACGTTAAGCTTCAGCTTTATCCTTCATACCGTCTAGTACTTTAAGTGGATAGATCCTGCCAAATGGTCCTATCAACTCGCCTAAGGATGATCTGAAAATAGTTCGGGAAATAATTCAAGTATTAGAATGAGGAAAGGTGGAGAAGATAAATAAAAATTGTTTAATGGATTATTACTATAAATAATCTGTTGTAGAAACCATGTTGGTCTCATTTTTTTAAAAGGAATAAGCCGCCGCTTTTTAAATAGTAATACCTAAAAAAAAATAAAATAAAAAAATTAAAAAAACTAAAACTTAATAAGGCCAACCAAAATCTAGATTGGTTGCCAGAGAAGTGAAACATGTTCACAATTAGATTATTTGCATCAACTCTTATTTTATTATCTGATCTCCCTTAGTAGACATTTAATAATGTTAAGGAAAGAAAAATTCCATGTACATAAAAATTAGAAACATTATTCTATATTTAAATTTACAAGTATTTACAACAAATAAGAAAAATATACATAAGTTTAACAATGTCAGAAAATTTACGTCTTTTTTAAATAACAACTCTGCCTTTTTTAATAGATTTCTTAATTTTATTCTGTTTCTTGTCTTTCTTTTTCTTTTGAATATTTTCCTTCCGCTTCTTTTGAGCATCTGCAATTTTCTTTTCGGTTACTTGTTTACGTTTTGCCCAATCTGTTTTGCTTTTGGTCTTCTGCTTCTCTTTCTTCTTTATGGTCTTCTTTAGAAGTGTAACATTATCCTTAACTTTGACTCCGTCGGCTCTGAGAATAGCAGCCTTCCACGATTCTTTGCTCTTGATAGCAGCTGCCTTCTCTTCGTCCCCCATTTCTTTAAGGTCTGTAATTTTCTTATTGATTTCTTCGATTTTTTGAAGGGCTCTCACCGGATCTTTTATCGTTCTCGGTTTCTCCTTCTTCTTTTTAAATATCTTTTTTGCATTTTCCCCTTCGAAATCAATTTTATTATACATGACTTCGGTCTCTTGGTTTTCTTGTTTTATGTCGACTGGAGCCTTTTCAGTCTTTATTAACTCCTTAGCTTTGGACAAAGCTTCCTCTTTCTTCTTCAATTTCGTCATTTTCCTCTTCTCCCTTTTTTTCTCAGCTATTTTTTCTTTCTTGTTGATTAACTTAAGTTTCTTTTTTGAGATTCCTTCACCTTTAGGTTTATCTTGCTCACTTCCATCTTCTTGAGCATCTAAAGTAAAGAACAACTTAATTAAAGAAAGATGTAAAAATGTAAATTTATTACCAGTTATAATACATGAATTGAATATATGAATTGTATTTGTAATACAATTCAGAAGTTCGCATGTAAAAATAATTGAATTGCAGAGGAGGTTTTAGTCTGTAATTATCTTAAAAGTCTGTCAATGTACAATAACAATTTTCCCATTTCAAACTTAGAAGTAAAAATTGTATAGATGAGTATTGAATTCATTTGATTAGGAATAAAGTAAGACTTCTCTCCATTAAAAACAACAATTTTGAGCCACTAATGATAAATCCTTAGGTTTAAAATATTATTAAAGACGGAATAAAGAAAAATATTTGTGATTTGCCTTTACCGTTGTTCCATAAAAAAAAAACTCTATTACATTATCTAATGATGTTTGTATAAGGAAAATAATATGAAAGTGATATACTGTGTATACTGGGGTAGTCCAAAAAAAACTCAAATTTACAGTTGAGGTTAAAACCTGCCTTTATGGTTGTTCCATAAAAAAAAACTCTATTACATTATCTAAAGACGTTTGAATAAGGAAAATAATATGAAAGTGATATACTGTGTATACTGGGGTAGTCCAAAAAAAACTCAAATTTACCTTATAAGTCTAGGAAACCTGTCAATTTGTTCTCAAATTTTGTAAGAATACTTCAATCAATCGACAGAAGACAAAGAGTTAAAGAGTGTTCCTTGGACTCCACCATCAATATGAATGTTTGCCTACATAAAATAGACCACTCTAGTGATTTACATACTTATATCATAAAAGTTAAAAACAATACCTTCTTGAGACAGTTCTTCAATATTTGCCTTTTTTTGCAATTTCGTTTTAGACTTCTTAGGTGGAGGCATCTCAACATCATCATTCTCTTCCTCAGATTCTTCTGATTCATTCTCATCATCTGATGAGTCTCCACTATCCTCTACGGCCAGACTGATTCTCTTCTCCAACTCTTTCATTTCCCCATTTTTAATCTTTTCTGCTAATTTCTGCTCTTTTAATTCTTTTTTCTTCTGCCGAATTTCGTTCTTCAAAAGAGTTTTCTCTTCGGACTTCTTCTTCTTTTTTAATTTGTTTTTAAGTTGTTTTTTCGCCATCTTTTCCTTGTATGAAATTTGCTTCCCTTAAAAAAAATTAAATGATAACTATTCACATAATTGAAGAATAAAAATAACAAAAAATGGAATAATTATTAAGTGTGAGCTACCGAATATTCCTTGCCAAATGCAATAAACTGAAATACTTTTTCAACTGTTTTTTCACCAATGTGTTTAAGAAAAACACATTAAACTGATAAATTATGCTCCATGTTTTGTTCAAAAATATAAATGGTAAAAAACTCATATGGCAGATTCGTTGCCAAAGGAGAGCTATTAGAAAGTCAACTTGTTTATGACTGTTAGAGTCGTCAATAATACAAATAGTGAGGTTTTGTCCAAAATCACACAGGCTGCATTTTTAATACAGACCAGATTCAACTACAGTAGAACCCCAGAAATCCGAACCCCGCAAATCCGAAAACCCCGATATTCCGAACAACTTTTGGGGTTAAAAAAAAAGAAGAAAAATGTACGGGTTAGTATATGCTGTAATTTAAAAGAGTGTATTTCTGTAACATCTTAATTCGAATAATGATTGTTAATGATGTTAATAACATACATATTACATAGAATTGTTTCCTGTAGTTCCAGGTACCTAGTAGTGAAAAAAATGATTAATTTATTGAACGAATAAAATTTATTTAAAAAAAAAAAAAAAATCTGATAATGGTTTTAAATGAGCAGGATTTTCAGAGAACTGTTGTTTTAGTAGACATTTCAAACTTACGGCTAGGTGAAATTTCCCGGAATTGCGTTTAGCCGTGTCTACATGTTTCTTAAAACCGTCTCCTATTCTCAATCGTATTTAATGCATTTCTAGAAATACTCTTCCTTTATACTTGCCACCCTACATTTCTACTGAACCGAACACCGAATAAAAGGTTTGTCAACGTTCTAACATAATCATAATTATTCTATATCTCTTTCTTTTATCAGAAATACTGGGTATTTCTCGTGCTGGAACGTTAGAACATACCTATAAACTATTCCAGTAACAATTTAATTATTTTAATCGACAATAAAACCAGACCCCCCGATAATCCGAACAATTCAGAAATCCGAACTGACCCTGGTCCCAATTAGTTCGGATTTTCGGGGTTCTACTGTACTTATGTTGGTTATCAGGGAACTGATAATGCACAAAATGAATTAAAAAAAAAAAAAAAAAACCACTATGAGGTAAAGAGAAGAGGATCCTGGGGGATATTTTTATTCCATGGCAGTCAAACACCACTAAATCTTACAAGAAAAAACTTACTTAATATCTATTAGTGTAAACATTCATCATTGCACTCCTTCAGCGGATAATGAAGCAATTATGCCATAAATATCCAACTTGTGTCTTAAAGTGTGGCTTAAGTTTTAGATGTACAAGCAATAACTAATATGAAAATATTTTGAATAATAAATAATTAAAAAATAATACCCTTCAGAGAGTTGACACGATCTTCGAGGTCTTTAATTTTACTTTTGCTCGAAACTGATCCTGTAAAAAAAAGTATAAATAAACATTTTTTTACAAGGACTTATGCAACCTCATAAAAGGAAATTGTGATTCTTGGATTATCTCTTTTAAGTAAAATTTATTTTTTTTTTTTTTTTTTCCTCTGCCTATTACCTAATCTATATAAAGTCGGATCTCCTTATAACAAACTACTTTTACATCAAAAATCTCAAATATAAAAAATTATTGATGTCCCTATGAATTCTCCATGTAAAAGTTTTTCAATAGAGCGAAAATAATGTCTCTACAAATGTCTAATATTAGACATTTGTAGAGAATTTTATTTATTAATAAATAAAATTCAAACAAATAGGGATAAAAATCTGACTGACAACCTATCTATGAATTAATATTGGCTAGATATTCTCTCTTATTAAAATGACAAATCCAATTAAAAATTACATTAAATAACACCTATCAAAGCACGGAAACCCAGCTAGTATAATGAGTAGACAAACATCAAATTACATTACTTTTAAAGAAGATGTATAGCGCCTGTGCTTTGCGTGTGTTTTAAACAAACGATTTTAAGATGGAATCCTAGTTATAACACCCCTAGACAAAACCTAACATGTTATCAGAGTTATTTTAGAAGGCGAGCTAGGAGTTCATGGCATTTCAGGTTGGTTCTTGGTTTTTGTTTGCTAGAACCCCTCATAGCTCACTTATTACATTATACTACCACTATATTTAATGATATTAGGAATATAAAATATAATTTTCATTTGTTTTTAATCATGACTAATTGAGATGACAAAGTGCTTTTTTATCTTTATTAATTTGATATTCTTGTCGTGTATTGAATTTATATACGAAGTAGTCAATCTATTGGACAATCTTTTTACATTAAATTTTAGTATTAGGGCGGCCCAGTGGTGCGGGGATGGTTTTTCTTCTCTAAAAACCCTAAACATATTGACATTACCAATTTGCTCCCCCCCCCCCCCCCCCCNAAATTGAATTTATATGCCACAGTGGGGCAGCCAAAAACCCCGTTGCCTGTGGAAGCGCTTGAGTGCCAGTGCTGAAGATGTAACATTTATAAGAGCTAGTAGTTTGATAGAAGTGGAAGTTGTGTAGGAGGTTGTTCTTACATGGTAACATTGTTTGTAGTGCATTGAACATAATTTTAAACATTGAGAATAATAAATTTAAATTTGTATTATTGTGTCAAAAAACTTTGATGATATTATCTACAAGTTTGGTCCTATAACTCTTTGTAGTATCTCCATCGGTAGTACCTTAGATCAGGGCCTCTATTAAGCATAGACCACATAGGCTGCAGCCTAGGGGCCCGCACAAAAAGAAAGAAAAAGAAGTTATCATTAAAGGGAGCGTTTCAGACACACACTCAAACAGACAAAGAAAAATTTGATTTTTACATAGATAGAAGCTCGTTTTGCTGGCTTCAATTAAATGTATAGAGTACAGAAGGAAGCCAAGTTGAAACTATGTAGGGGGCCCACACCACAAGTCCAGCCTATGGGGCTTAAGATCCTAGAAGCAACCCTGCCTTAGATTGAGCTGGAAACTTAGATTTAGTGTAATTTGCTTCTATACAAGTACATAACAGCCCGGCAGCTCGATGGCCGCAGGCAGGCTGGGTTTCGTTTGTCAGTATATATCCCCTACTCCCTCCAAAGTTGTTTAATTGTTTATGGCAAAAAGATAAATTGGAACACAAGGAGAAAGCAAGGTTATAAAAGCTTTTAAAATTCAATTCCTTGGTAGGAAAAGGGCCAAAAGTCAATTTTCTTCACAATAAGATTAGTAGGTGCACTGTTTTGATTTGATTTAGACCACCAATGTATTTCAGTAATAATGTTCCAAAATTTACAATTTGAGGAGATCTAAATCCAGATTCAAGTTATATTTAACAACCCCACCCATTTTCAAAAACAGAATATGTAATTGAAAATTCGCCCTTTTTCATTCTAAGGCAAAGAATTATAATTAAAATCACATTGACTCTTTAGTCCTTTGATAAAAACAATTAAAAAAGGTTTCTGATATGATAAATTTAATAACACTTTTACCTTCAACTTCCATGCTTTCAGATTCGTCACCTTCAGATTTGAGATCTAAAAATAAAAGAAATAAAAAGAGAATGATATTATATAATATGTAAGTAAATGGAAAATATTGTTGCAAACTTATTAAATTTAAGAGAAGAAAAATCATCCAAAGTATAATGAATTTAACTTGACCATACATTTTTACAAGTTATGGGTCAAAATATGATTTCTATTACTAATTCTCTCAGCTCTCTTTTACTCTCTTCTGAGATTACCAAGGGTAACAGGACCATTAAGATCATTCTGAAGAACATCATTTGTCACTTCTTTAGATTGTTACTCCCCTTATAACAACACAGGGGAGTAACAATCTAAAGAAGGTGTACAGAATGTTCTTCTTTAGACTGTTACACCCCTAATAAAAACAGAAGTGTGATATTCCTTTGTCCCAAAGTATATTGGACTAAACATCCCTTTGTCTTAATAGATAGTTAGTCAAAGTTATTTATAATACAACACTGAATATANATTATGCTTTGCTTAATGATATTCCTTTGTCAAACAGTGCATTTGTATGATTTAATCATTTGAGATATTATGCTTTGCTTAATGATATTCCTTTGTCAAACAGTGCATTTGTATGATTTAATCATTTGAGATATTATGCTTTGCTTAATGATATTCCTTTGTCAAACAGTGCATTTGTATGATTTAATCATTTGAGATATTATGCTTTGCTTAATGATATTCCTTTGTCAAACAGTGCATTTGTATGATTTAATCATTTGAGATATTATGCTTTGCTTAATGATATTCCTTTGTCAAACAGTGCATTTGTATGATTTAATCATTTGAGATATTATGCTTTGCTTAATGATATTCCTTTGTCAAACAGTGCATTTGTATGATTTAATCATTTGAGATATTATGCTTTGCTTAATGATATTCCTTTGTCAAACAGTGCATTTGTATGATTTAATCATTTGAGATATTATGCTTTGCTTAATGATATTCCTTTGTCAAACAGTGCATTTGTATGATTTAATCATTTGAGATATTATGCTTTGCTTAATGATATTCCTTTGTCAAACAGTGCATTTGTATGATTTAATCATTTGAGATATTATGCTTTGCTTAATGATATTCCTTTGTCAAACAGTGCATTTGTATGATTTAATCATTTGAGATATTATGCTTTGCTTAATGATATTCCTTTGTCAAACAGTACATTTGTATGATTTAAACATTTGAGAAATTGTACATGTATGATTTGTTCATAGACGAGTTTATATCCCTTTGTCAAAAAAATACTTTGGAGTGAGATCCCACCATTTTTTCTATAGACCACCTCATATTCTTCAGTTTTACTAGTAAATCAAATAAAATCGAATTTTTGCACTAACACAATACTTTCTGTCTATATATACCATGTATATAAGAAAGTAAAGGTGGAATATTAAGTATAGAGAAGTCAGTTTTTACCTTTAAGTAGTTTTTACCTTAAGTAATGAAATGAGAAAATTAAGAGTACTTCTTTAGGTAAATCTGCACTATTTGGCCCACTAACTTCTAATTGTCCGATTTACTTGAAATTTTTTTTTAAATTGTTCCTCTTTACATATTAAAAAAGATTCCCCTTGTTCAGTCTCGGTAAATTCAATAGTTTCTTTGTAAAAAAAATACGTAAAAGTGAAGTGTTGAGTGCTGTTTCAAGAAACGTATTATTTTTAACAGCCGCTCTGCACCACTTCGCGGTGCTCCCCTCATTTTCTGAAGAAAAACAACCCTGCTGCATATAGACCAGGTAGATGTCCAAATCAAAGTATAAAATTCGCTAAATTATCACTTTAACTTTAGCCAAAAAAAAATACGTAAAATGTCACTTCCTAAGAAAAATACGGGAAGTTTATAGTTAGTTTAGGTTAAGATTAGTACTATTCGCCATAACCTTCCTCATTTCCCTAAGAAAGTGACGCTTTTACGTATTTTGTTTACAAGATGGTACAACCGGAATCGTTTCTAATATTTAAAAAGGAAGTTTAAAAAAAAAATGGAAGTAAATCGGACAATTAGAAGTTATTGAGCCAAATAGTGCAGATTTGCCCTTCTTTAGATTGTTACTCCCCTATGTTTATGTTTTTAGCGAATTTCCATTGGAAATTTGTAGTATAATTGTTCGTTGTGTGTGTAGTACTTGTTGTTGAGCAGTTTAAACTTCTTTCAAACTACTACGATTATACAAATACTACAAATTTCCAATGGAAATTCGCTCGGCTTGCGGATACCCGCGGTAGGANTCCGCAAGCCGAGCGAATTTCCATTGGAAATTTGTAGTATAATTGTTGAGCAGTTTAAACTTCTTTCAAACTACTACGATTATACAAATACTACAAATTTCCAATGGAAATTCGCTCGGCTTGCGGATACCCGCGGTAGGATTTATTTTAGAATTTAAATTACTGAATAAATAACTATTAAGACAAAGGGATGTTCAGTCAAATGTACTTTGGGATAAAAGAATATCAGACTTCTGTTTTTAGAGGAGTAACAGTCTGAAGAAGAACATTTGTACACCTTCTTTAGATTGTTACTCCACTCTGGTTTTTTTATACGAGGAGTAACAATCTAAAGAAGTGCCAAATTGTTTCTTTAAAAAAAATAACTTGTCATGACCATGTAAAAACTGTCTTGTCTCGCTACCACTATTTTGGTCTCATTCAATGTAGATACTCTGTTTTGAATGTAAATATACGTTATGGAAAAAAAATTAATGTGATAAAAACATAAGATTACAGTTCTTATACTCTTCGAGTTATCGTTCCTTTTATGTATCAATGAATGCTCCTTTCATTGTAAGTGAAGAAGGGCCGCCCCGGCCTTCTTCACAGTAGGGAAAAATATTAAAAAACAAAGAAACAATAAATAAAACCAAACTTACTCGTTCTGGCAGACTCCGGTAACATCTTCCACAAAGTTGATATTTGCTCGAAAGCCTCGTTATATATTCTAGTAAGCTTCTTTGTATTAGGTTTTCCAACGAATGGACCAATAACGACACGGTTCGTCCTCACAGGGACACCCATTTTAACAAATTGATTAAAATAAAAACAATCTAAGAATAAAATCAAAAATTAACACACAAGAGGCAAAGCAAAGAAGCACGCGGATATCCAGTTCAAATGCAATATGTCATGCGCATGCGCACACCTTTACAAGATAACAGTGCATGTAAATATAACCTTCCTCTCTCTCAGTTTTCTCCGTTTTTCCTTCGGTGACACTTTTTAATTTTCTTTTTATATTAAGAAAAAAAATATTAAGAGTATTTTTAAATCAGTTAAGTATTAAATTTAAACTTTTATTCTTACTAACTAAGCAATATGAATCAATTAATTTGAGTAAAGATGTGATTCTAGAGAATCGTGTTTAGGGACTTTTTCAAGTTGGCAGCCTACATTTGATTTTACTTTCCCCTAGGAATTCTACAGCTGGCATCTAGCCAGTGCAGTAGTTTTTGACTTCGTTTTATTTCTTCTGATGCATGCATTTTTTTAACAAATTCAACTTTTATTTGAAGTAAGAGCCTTATGAATAATTATTTGTGTTGTTTAAATGTTGATTTTTATTGGCATGGTTAACTAATGATTATTAAGTACAGAGTTTGAAGTTTAGTGATCGCCTCCCTTATTATTGGTTTGCCTTAGGATGGTAACCTGTACATACTGTTGCTATTAATTGAATAATTTGATATGTTCTATAGTAGATGATTTAATCGTGTCTACTGGTTACTTTTCCGTGTCTACGCCTTTCTCAAGTATTTAGCTTATGCTTGAAACGGTGTGCAGTGTCCATTAACTTAAAAACATATCCTAGGTACAGGATTTTTTTCTTTATCGTTGTCGTGCTTTGATTAGTTCTGTAATTGTAACTCTTGGCTGGCCTACATCCTCGATGCGTATTGCATTCACAAAATTATCATTTGTATACTTCATTAGCTTTCAATAGCTCCCTGACAGCTTGTAACTTCCTCCAATGACAGTCAATTGAGTTTTGTAGCTATTGAAGTTATGTAATTGACAGATTAAAGGCTTCAATCCCTTTAAAACTGATGGATATTTTTTGTATCAATTTCGGTCTTTGATAAAGGAGATTATCTGACTTATAAGGACGACCAATTATTATTTATGTGTGACAGAGGTCATTGACATTGTACTTATTTAGTAAGTAGATTTCTGCCAAAAATAGACTTTTTACTTTTGAAGTCGTCACATTTAATTTGCCTTGTTAGATATTTAACAAAAATATGTTTTCCTTGAAGTGAGTTATGTGACTTCACTCATAATCACAAGAGTACATCTGTAATTCATAAACGTGTAAAGTTTCATTGATGGATGTTAAACTTTATCTCTCTTCTGAACATTAATTTATCTTTTCATTCAACTGGATCGTTTTCCCCTTAGGCCACTATACAAATCAGTGTAACTTCTAGGTAAAATGATGTGACAGTTAAAACAAAACAACTATTTTCAAGTATGCTACAGTATATATAAAATAGTTGTGAGGTCAGATGCGTAATAACATTTGACACCTTACTAGCCATCTGATTTTGCAAGTATTAATCTAGAATGGTGTTGTACAATAACTAATATAGAATAGTCTACCAATAAGTGTAGTACTTAGCTACCCTGCATTCTATTGCTCTATTGATATGAGTGTAAGATAATAATGAGTATAATAATAAGATAAGATGGGATTCAAACTGTGCTTGATTAAACTTGTTTCAATTTCCAATGGAGTCACTTTTATTTTTATTAAATATTAAATTTGGCAGATGAAATTAATGTGGGATCATCTGTGGGCTACATTTTTTTATCATTCTATCCAAACTTCTTTCAAATCAGGAGAGTATTGTTAAAGGTATAGGTGTTAATAATAATAAGTTTGTAAGCATGCCGAAGAAGAAGAAATTATCGCAGGTCAAAATTAATATGGTACCAACAGGCTAATTTGACCTACAATCCAAATCTCACTAAAATTGGATGAGTAGATTTTTTAGGTATGTTGGTTCGCATAGATGTTACTATAGACAAAAAAAAAACGAGACCTTAATTGTACAATATCGAAAATAAATTTTTTCTATCTAGAAATTTTTTAATTCAGTTAGGTACATTAAATAAATGATCGCACTGCCATAGTTATCTTATAAGTAATTGCACTGAATACTTAGTAAAATAAAATTTTAACATAACATTTAATTACTCAACTCAGAACAAAGTTAAAGAAAGAAACTTGTATATTTACAATTGAAATTAATTGTTCTATTTATTTTTATCAAGTAATAAAATTTGATTTAACCATTCATTATCTTTTTTTATTGAATTTCTCTCTCTCTCTCTCTCTCATCAAAGTTTTATGCAGATACACAATATCTTATTGTTCCTCCTACATTGCTTGAGAATAGCAAATGTTAAACAACTGAAAACTTGTTTTTGTTTTGATAACTTATCAAAAGAAATGTGAACCTGAGACCATCTTATCTCTTTTCACTCATTTCTATTCCATATTTTTTTTTTTAATTATAAGATGGTTGGAAACAGAATATTTTTTTAAATTTGATAAGAATATTTTTATTGTATATAAAACTTTATTGATATTTATTTTTATTTGGTCTTTTAAAGGTTAAAATTAAATAAATTTCTTCCATCTCCTTTCCTTTTTTTTAAAAAAAAAAGCAGCTATATTTTGCCCTTACTTGGAGCTTCTTCAGGCTGGTAACATTCTTTAATTTTGAGAAACAAGTTCTTAGGAATAGAAATACAAACCCTTAGTCATTTTTCCACACAAACAGTATTTTCAAACATGGAAGATAAAAAAAAAACATGAAAAGATAAAAAAAAAAGTTTTTATTATAATTTTCTTTTTGGCAAAGACATTTTACTTTTTACTCTTATGTATACAGTAAAGAGTATTCAGATGATATTTTGATTTATTTACACCTTTTGTGTTAGATTTAGTTCTATAAAGTATTTTTTTAAAAATATCTATCTCTCCTCTGAGCAGACAAGTGGAGCCTAAACTACTCAACTGATTTTGATTAAATTTAACAGGCAAAATCGAGAAATAGATTTCATCTCTAAAATAGGGGAAGCTGCCTTCAATCATATCTAAAAAATAAATATTTAATTAGAAATTTCCTATTTTGATTAAAAAAAAAACAATGGTCCAATAAATGGAATAAAATATTCTCATATAGATATTGATACTGTATTCAAATCCCATAATAATTCATTTAATTGATTATTTTTTTAACGTAAACATATTTTAATTGTCTTTTTATTTTGGATTTTCAATAAAATCATATTTATTTTCATCAATATCTTGGGAACTAGATTTTTCCTGGCAAAACAACTTATATGTTTACCTTCGTATGTAAATGGATTACATTTATAAATCAATAATCGTCGGAACCTTTTTTTTTGAGGTTTTTATTTTTTTTCAGATGTTTTGCGAGTGGCACCCCAATTTTGGTATTTAGTATTCTCAATTTTGGGTATGATTTTTCTAAACCTGAATGCCAATTTTCATAAATAACAGCAAGGCTTCTTAGGCTCTGAGCATGTGCACAGACAATTGATCGACACTTTTATAAACCACTTTGGGCTCTAGAGACCATATAAAGTTATCATCAGTTATATTGGTATAAAACTTTGTGTATGAGGAAGTAAAAAAAAAAAAAAATTTGGTAGTCCATCTAGTATTTTTGGTTGATTTGCAAAACAACATTGAGAGGGTGCTCAATGTCTACCCGTCATTGCTTAAACAAAATGGGAATTGATTGTAAGAGTTAGCACTGCCAGTTTTTAGCCATGAAGGCCATTATCAACACTTTATGTTTAAAAAAAAAAAAAAAAAGTGAGACATGGTTTCCTGACTAACACTTGACACAGATTTGATGAGTTTGGTCTTTCAACCGAGGTTTTTCAGTGGATCCATTTAAGTGTTACTAGCACATGTTTTTCTGTTGTAAAGTGATACATTTTGTAATAGTTGAAATGGAGATGGCCGGATCATGTAAGTTAAGGACTAGGTAGAAAGGCCCTTCTCCCCTACTACACGGCTCTTTATTACAGTCATCCTCTTTTACTATCCACTCATCATGCCGGATCATGTAAGTTAAGGAATATGTAGAAAGGCCCTTCTCCCCTACTACACGGCTCTTTATTACAGTCATCCTCTTTTACTATCCACTCATCATGCCGGATCATGTAAGTTAAGGAATATGTAGAAAGGCCCTTCTCCCCTACTACACGGCTTTATTACAGTCGTCCTCTTTTACTATCCTCTCGTCATGATCAACTATTTTTTTAAATATAATATTTATTGCATTACGCTCGCTTCAATGATAGAGCCATGCAATGCCTTGTATTATAAAATCATAAAAATGTTAATTACATACTTATTTCTGTTGCAGGTGTTGAATTTACCTATTTCATAATGGACGTGACGCCTGAGCATAAGCTTAAGCGGTACTTGCATTATGGCAGTGAACTGGGTGTCTATGTACCTGGCAATAGATATGCTATGGCCAGCTTCACTCCCCTGAGTTTTACGTGTACCGATGAATTATTCCGAGAGCTTAAAGGAGAATTTATTTTGAAGACCATTGAAGAGGTAATTCTATTTTTGATTATTTTTTTGTTAAATAGAAAAGAATCTGATGTATAGTCAAAGTAACCAATTAGAATCCAATAATTTTAGAAACTGGCTTTTATCAATTAGGTCAAATCCAGTTATGTATTGATAGCTCTATTTTAGAAATGGTCTCTCGAAATAGCTAATGTAGTATAATTTGTTTTGTATTTCAAATTTCTTCATATGTTCATAATTATTATTTCTTTTCATAAATTTAAATTGATTAGTTTGTATTAAGTGTTTTTTGTAGGCTTATGGTTTTAAGCTATTTATGTTCCCATTCAATCAACTTTTCATTCATTTGTAAGCAAGGCATGTCCTATTTTAAGCAGAGACCCCAATAAAGATACTGTGAAGTATCTTACTTTGACCTATGTGCGGATTGCCCCAAAATAGTTTATGTAAAACCATACTGATGTTTCATTCTTTGAACTGAATAATTTTCTGCTTAAATTATTTAAGCGAGCTTCTTACATTCCAACAAAATATGCATTTGGTCTGACTGAATTTAAATTTTGGAATGGGAAAAGATTCTAACATCGCCTATTCAATGAGACAAATATTTTTTTACCTAAACAATATTTTAGTAAAACCAACAGCAACGTCGCTATGAAGTGATAAAGAGCATTAAACGTTTAAAATAGAAAATAAAAGTTTTTACCTATATCTTAAGTTCTAATGAAACTATTGTAATAAAATATTCATTGTCTAGAAACAGGCATGTAAAATTTTACTACAGGTCTATGGGACCACAGTTTCTCAGAACCCCCACATAAGTTATTTACTATAGTTTAATGGTTTTTTTGTTTTATGTTGTGTAGATTGCCACTAATAAGACGTACCTCTACATTGATAATCTGATCTATGCTCTGGCTCATTGTGCCTCCAGGAAGGAAGTAACTTCTGCATTCAAATGTGCGGTTTACAGAGTTGCCGATAAAATTATAACAAAAGCTGAACATTTGTTTGCTTTTGTACGTTTTCTTAAAGAGCAGTCTTCTTCTAAAGGTAATTTTAAACAAAAAATATTTATTTAAGGTAAAGAGGGGTTTAAAATAATACTAATCCTGGTACTGTTCAGAGTTACTGCTTAAAAGTTTATAGGTATTTCATTCAATTCCATGGAAGGCATGATGATTATTAAGTTAATTACCGCTTAAAAGTTTATAGGTATTTCATTCAATTCCATTGAAGGCATGATTATTAAGTTAATTACCGCTTAAAAGTTTATAGGTATTTCATTCAATTCCATTGAAGGTATGATTATTAAGTTAATTAAAGTTTATAGGTATTTCATTCAATTCCATTGAAGGTATGATTATTAAGTTAATTACCGCTTAAAAGTTTATAGGTATTTCATTCAATTCCATTGAGGGCATGATTATTGCCTTCGGATATCCATCCTTAAATTACCCTTTTGAGGACAAACCTCAAGTAGGATGTGCAATAACAAGTAGTAAACGTATTAGTATTATATATGATGGAAGAAGTACAGTGGCGCACCCAAGATTTTGTTTGGGGGGGGGCTGAAACCCAGAGCCTAATATGTCGAAGTTGTGACCGGGAGGAGGGGGTACATAAAGTCCATTTATAAAAAATGTAACTTTCTTAGTGTTTATGAGAATTTAGTATTAAAAAACATTCATAAATCGTTTTTGTCATGAGCATTTTGTAAAAATAAATAGTAATTTCTTAAGTCAGTATTTTACCTTAGGGGCTCTTGGGGGCTTCAGCCCCTTTAGTCCCCCTTCCCCCTGAGTGCTCCTAAAATGTCATTAATAAAACTTTAGACAAAAACACAATTATGACCTACCATCTGAATTTCATTAAAATTTGAGTAGTTTTTAAGATATGTTGGTTTGCAAAAATTGAGCGACAAAAAACTCTGATGTCTGATTCAGATTTCAGTCTTGGAATTTTTGAAATTGGAGACATAAAATATTTTCATTCTTCAGAACGATGAGCTTGGGTTACCTTCAGAAAGCTCAGAAGCAAAAAATTATAATTTACACTGAACTATTCTAAAATACCTATTAATAAAAACACTTGTTTCACTACATTAGTTAGTTTAAAACATTATTGTGCGTATGAACACACTGATTTTTAGTTAATTGTCCACTTATGTCAAAATGTTAAATATGTGAGTCGTCTAGTTTCAAAACCAGCCATCTGACAAAAAATTGAAAAACTGTTTTTTTGTTTTAATGTGTCCTACATGAAAAGATCTACCTGTAGCAGCAATATTAGTTTCAAAAGAGGCCTTCTTCCATAAATAATTTGAAATAAAAGTTATGGGTTAGTTTCAAAACCAGCTATCTGCTCAGTGTTCTCTCTTTAATTCTCTAACGTTTATAATTTTATTAAATATATTTTTTTCTTTTTAGTTATAATATTTTCTTTATTATGTTTTAGTAAAGCTAATCTAAATTTTTTTGGTTCTGGTCATTTTAAATAACTATTTCCATTCCAATGATGTTCTTAACTTTTTTAAATCTAAAAAAAAAATTTATATACCGTAAAATCTCGCGTATAATACGCACTTTTTTTACCTCTTTTTTCCTTCCAAAATCGGGGTGCGTATTATACACGAGTGAAAAAAAGAATACTTTGTTTACAACTTAAATTTTACCTCAATAATTGAAAAATATTAAAAAATATAAACGTAAAAACATACTTTTTTTAACGAAAACTGATTTTATGTATCTTATCGTATTTATTTTGGTTATCATACTTATTTTTATTCTCTGAAGAATAAAAATAAGTTAATAAATTAGACAGAAAGAATGTTATCATCTTTTATGTTATTTTATTTCGCTAGTTGATCAAAGTGATTGATAAAAGTAGATAGAAGATAATTTTTTGTTTATCTCTAAAACCGGTACCGCCGTGAGATTACTCCATGTGATTACACCGTCTTGATAACAAACGACTGACTTTAAGGCGGCCCTTCTATGAATTTATCTATTTTATAAGAAAACACCCAGTTTTCTTATAAAATAGACACCTTATTGGCCATCTGACCTTTGAAGTAAAAATATTACGCTATAAATATTGAAAATTACACGCAAAATGTGCAAAATATATCACTCTAGATGCGTATTATAAACTAATTTTTTCCTAAAATTTTACGGAAAAGTCGAATGCGTATTATACGCGAATATTTAATTTTCCCCAAATTATAGCTCAAAATTTGGCCTGCGTATTATACACGGGTGCGTATTATACGCGAGATTTTACGGTAA
>KZ651077.1:1250066-1265388 GCA_001010745.2 Gerris buenoi | reverse complement strand
ATGATGCATACCGTATAAAAGCTCTTTAAGAGTACAGTAATTGTTGTTATGTATATTTAGGTGGGTAAAATGAAAAAATACATCAATGGCGGATATATTATATTTATCTATGGATCAACGTATGTGTGTATGTTCTTCATACAAATCTACAGTTTCAGTCCGATCTCGATCAAAATTTGCACATTTCACATTCAAAGCAAGGGGAAGGTCATTGCATACATGAATTTTGGTACTCGGGGGTACGGGGTACAAGTAAAAAAAATGGGGTCGGAGTAATGAATATACTCTTTATGGTGCATATTGTTGAAAGGTCTTTAAGAGTACAGTAATTGTTATTATGTCATATTTTCATTTAAGGGAAGGGGGGGGGGTGGACTTTTATTTTGCAAATTATCTTATCAAAGAGAAGTGGGTATAGAAATAAGTGTGAGGGATAGAATCTAGATATTCTCGCATAGTAAAATAATTTAAATGTTTCTTGATGGTCGTTTATAAACTTATCAAATTCAAATAAATCTCCGTAGCGAAGCACGGGTATCCAGCTAGTATTCTCATATTACGCAGTATATAAAAATAAAAAGAGGAAGCATTCTTATAGCACAAAAAATCGAGGAAACAAAATGGTCTAAAATATAAACCATTGAAGGTAAAGCACCAAGTGCTAAAAGCTCGTGTTGTGCGAGCTAAGCTTACATTATTAAAACAATTTCATAATTTCTTAAAAAAGTCTTTGTATTAATAATTACCATTCAACGCCTCCTTTTATTTCAACGGATATGTAGTACATATAGTGTGTGTTTTGCGACTACTACGTCATGGTTCACTCTGAATATTCCATCAACAACTGTAGAAATTTGAAGTATTTTATATATTCGTTATAAAGAAAGAGAAGAGTATATTTTGTATTAAATATTTGATCCATAAATCTGTGGTCGAGCATTGCTTCTTGGTTTTTTTTTCGAGAGTAGTTCATAGTTTCAATGTTCATTTTGAACATTGAACAACGGTACTGCTCCATGCACTTTAACAATGCCACCGTCATATTTTTTTTTTTTTTTTTTTTTTTTTTTCAAATTTGCGACATCATGGAATTCGAAACAAATATGAACGGTTCAGCTTATTGCTCTTGGCTCTTGGTAAAATGAGTTGGGTCGGGTTCAGGAGTCGGCCGACAGCGCTACCAACATGACAGGAACTTTTGCAACCGGACTTGGGACTGTCTACAGTTTTCAATTAGGAGGTGAATAGTACTTATAAATGAAAAATCAATGTGACAATTAAAACGCCAGATAGTTTGTTTAATTTTTATTAAAAAACAATATGAATCAATCATATTTACTGTTCTTTGCTTTTAATACTACATCATATGCTGTAATCTTCTTTATGGTCCTGTAAATTCTTATTAGAAACAATGGAAATGAAATTCTCAATTTGTATGTTGTTCATAAAGTTTTATGACGTCAAAAAAATGCGGTAAGTCGTAGAAGTAAATAGCTAGTTCTTGTGGTGGAGATTTAGTGTTGCGGGTTTAGTAGACCCTCGGGGTCCCTTGTAAGGCGCTCATAAGCTCCTTACCCGACCTTTATCAGTTCCAACCCCTTGTTGCCTTGACGTCATTCTAACATTGATATCAGTAGAGCTTAGTCCACTCTACTTTTATTAACGCTTTGTTTAAACATTTTAATGTAATTATGTTGAACCTTATTTGTATTAAGAAAAGTTTATTTTACATAGTAGGATTATTTTTCCTCCCATTCCATTAAATTCGGACAAAACTTTCTCATTTATTGATACTGAATCTAAATTTTAAAATTCCTTGTTGCAAAATGTTTTAGTGGTAAAAGGTTTCTTGACGTTTGCGTTTCATTTCCCAGAGTTTTGAACATCATCTTGAAAATAGTGTCAAAATTGACATAATATTGTATAAATGTACCTACTACATTTTAGTCCTTTTATGTAATCAAAATCGTCAAAAAGGTTTTTAAATAATTATTTTTATGGATTGTGCCGAAAATATAAAATTATTTTAGATTTTTTATCGGTGTATGATTTACTTATGATACATTTCATCTTTCATCGAAATTGGCCGACTTAATTTCTCTACTTTTAGTTGTTCGCTCTTGTCTTCATTATTTATTATCTCGATTCCATCCATCCTCGACCCATTTATGAAATTATACCTATTTAATTGTATTCTTTCAATAAATGAACTTACTTTGCCCCTTTTAACTACCATTTTCCACTTGTTCACTCGTTTAGAAAATTATTTAAGTTATTTCTGAGTAGAATGGTCTGAGTGACAAAATTTCATTTATTTTATTTCAAGTGTTTTTATTATCTTTTGCAAGCAGGTGTAAGGATTAAGTAATAGTTGTTTTAATCTAGAACCCTGAAGGAATCCATCCCTTTATCACATTAAAGGTTTCTTTAATACTTTAGATTTGCAAAGTTATCTTAATCCATCCGTAATGATTTTTACGGAAAACTATTCGCGTGACTTCATTCGTTTATGACTTCATCCCTGATATTTCATAGCACCTTGCTATTAAACATCTGGTTGCTAATTCTGTGTTATTGTTGTCTTGATATTGAGGTATTTTATAACCAAAATATTGGGGAGAAAGTCAAAAATATATGGCTACCTGCTATTCTGTTGATTTTTTTTTCTTTTGCTAAAACCCTAGACCTATAGGTGAATGATAGACCTATAGGTGCCCTAGCTAGGTGAATGAATTATAATTTCCTTCTAAGATTTTTTTGCAACTTACACACCATTTATATCAGGGGTTCTCACCAGGATTGTATAAAGAGCCAAATTTCAGAATCTGAAGATGTCTAAGGGCCGCTGGATTTTGCAACCAAGGAACAATTTTTGGTGCCATGTCTGCCTGTCGGTCTGTCATTAATTTTTTCCAACCAAAATATCTTTAAAAACCATAGGCGTCGTCAGTACATTATTGAGGGGGGGGGGGGACCCATTCTGGGAGGGGGGTCCGGAGGAGGAAAATTTTGAAAATATGATGTCTCAAAACAGCGTTTTAATGCATCTCTATGTGAAATTTGATTTTAACTCTTGGTCATGAAATAAAGTAAACCTACGGTGTAGTTCGTTGACAAAACTATGCACACAAGTATTTTTATAATTAAAAAAAAGAAATAGCTATTTAACAATAGTAAATGTAATATAACAAAAGTTGTGCTCCTAATCATTGTAGATTAAATATTACAATACTACTTAAAATCTATAATAATCTATGCCATTTAATCAATAGTTATGAAAAACAATAAATGTTTTTTCTTAGGCTAGGCGCACACTAAAAGCAAAACAGTCTCTGTGGGCTGTCTGCAGACCTTTTTCTCTCTAGTGTGCGCCTAGCCTTAGGGTGGCCATGATAAATGTCTCCTTGTTCTTTGGACACTTCTATTCTTACCAGGTGCTTAAGGATTTCATGTGTTAGGTGGGACCTATTATTGTTCTTAATAAAATTCATTCAACTAAAAGTTGATTCAATTTGTCTAGGTTCAAGCAAATATGATCAGGATTAGTTTCGAAAAATTTGTTTAGTGTTATTTTTTAGGCACTTAATTTATTTTCTAGTAACGTAAGATAACGGGGAAAATATCGTGAGTTTTACGAACGGTCGAGGGCCACACAATATCGTACTGAGGGCCGCGTAGTGAGTACCCCTGATTTATATAATCGAGTACTGCCCCGACGGTGACGACTCAACTCGTTGCTGAATTAATTTGCTGTTGCTGAGCTAATACAATCACATTTATTCCAATTAAAATAAATATTTGTCTTGACTTTTTGGTCTTCAATTTTTTTCAAAAGTATAACATTAAGCCCGCTGCCACGTATACTTAACAGCTCGTAGTATTTAAGATGTTTAGAATAAAATTAGTCAGTTTATGAACATTACTGTTTTCCAAAACTAAGTGAAATTGAGTATTAAGAATCCAAAAACTTTTTTTTTCCTGTTTCGACACCTTATATAGGCCATTAAAGGTCATTAATTATAGGTCACTTTAATAGGTCATCGAGTCAGAAGTGAACTTTGACTATTATTCATTTTGTATATGTTGAATGAAATTTCGTCTTAACAACATACTGATCTCACCTCCATGTATGAGAAAGTATATTTCATCAAATTATTTAATAGTGTGTTTGTTTTGTTCTGTCCTACTTCAAATCAAATTTCTATTTAAGGTAAAACCGATGTAGGTACGACACCAAGCCAGAGGACCAAAGCAGGAAAAAGTAGGACCAAAGATTTAGATATCTTAAAATCAGTTAAATCAGCTTTGCGATATGACTTACCGTTTAGTCGCAATAAGCTTTAAAAAAATTTTAAGTTGCGTCCTCCATCTTTAATTTTTTAAGGGCGAAAAAAATTAAAAATCAACTTATCGGTCCAGTCGCTTTGGGCTATGTCTGACCACACCAGACGCGAAAAAACGCGAGTCTCTAGTTGATCTAGAAGTACTCAAACATTCGATTGATGGATCAGTGGGCTTTGTTACTTTAATATACATTTAGTGAACATAATTTCTCAATATTTTTTCAAGAAACCAATCCTACAACATGTGCAACATGTTTGCGTACTCCTCTGCAAAAAAAATTAATCGATTTCGATAAGTCGGATTGGTGGCGACAGACACACACAAGACAATTTAATTTTATATAATAATATTATTAAAATATTATATACAGATTTAAAATCAGGATAATTATTTATTTTTTTATTTTTTGAAGCATATTATCTTTTTTGCGATGGTTGTAGAATTAATTCTTTGTTTTGTTTATTATTGATAATTATCCTAAACTTCTTTTTAAAAACAAATTTAATGCAGTGTACATAATTATAATAATTTATTAATGGCATAGTACTTTATGTGTTTTCATCTACATTTTTTCTTAATTTATTAAATTACATTACTTTTACTTTATGCTTTTCAACTGTAAATTAAATCTTCGAGCAAGTATAAAATGGTTTCTTCCGAAAAGGAAGGGAGTTATTGTGCTCTAAATATTCCACGGAAAGCACTCCGGATCTTTTTAAGATTTTAAAATCTTTGTGTAAAACTTCTTTTGTTTGGTATTCTCCATTTTGGTACCACGACAACACAAGGAAAATATTTTCAAAAACATTTTTCTGTAATACATTGTATTAAATACGGCCTGCTGCTATGTTAGTTATAAATAATAAATAATCAAGCAAACAATAAAAAGTCTATCCTTTACAACTCGTATGCATGATTAGTTTGTCTGCTGTTTTTGGTTTTCATTGAATTATTAATAAATCAAAATTTACTGTACAAATCATTTATCCCTATCGAGGAATCGAACCCATCCTGTTCCCTTTTGCAGTTTTCCCCTATTTATTTAAAGACTAGATTTTGTTCTCAGAAACCTAAATATTTAGTTAAATTCGTAGTATGATTAATTCTTTCACGATTTTCCAGTTTAGAGCTAATTTTCTCATTTCGATTTCGCCTCCCAAATAAACTTTCGAACGTTAATGCTAAATTTCATGGTAACCGGCCCAGTAGTTCAGGCATCTCGCGTCTTCCTAGACGATAAATTGATTCTTGATTTCTTGATATTGAACTCTAATTATCAAATATTTGCGCCATACTTCATAATACATTCTCAATACTCTTTCTTTACATACTTCGTATATGAGAAGGTTGCTAATCTAGGCTCCTCATGTCTTCATAGAAGATAAGCAGATGACAAAAGACAAAATATAAATCGGCAAGGTGTCTCAAAAAGTAAAAATTAACCATTTGACCATGCCCATTATAAACTGACTGTTTAAGGGTCCTGGGACGAGGCATTTTTGAGAAAAAAAATATTGTTCTTCTAAAAGATCACATTACTTCCATTACCTTGGGTAAGTTCGGAACCCAAATCAATCATTTTGACAGATTTGAAAAATTGGTCTGAGTCAACTCAGACTAACTTTCTCATACAATATTTGTCCCAGATCCCAGAAACTTTTTGTTTTCGTTTTTCAACAAAATCAGATTTATTTTCATCAATATCTCGAAACTTATAGATTTCTCCCGGAAAACGACTTGTATAATTAATTTTGTATTTAAATGAGTTTCATTTAATTTATTTTTTTTTAATTAAAAATCGTTGCTATCGTTTTTGGATGGTAGCGCCCCGAAATTTGGAGCTCAAATTCATTTATTGATTTTACCACGGGTTATGATTTTTCTGAACTTATATATGCCAAATTTCGACAAATTCGGCCCAGTAGTTTAGGCTCCACGCGTCTGCACAGACAACAAACAGATATTCGTTAAAAACAACTTTTTTAGACTCAGGGGACCTCAAAGCTTGTAAATCTATCAAAATCAAATACTTTCTTTTTTATGAGAGAGAAAAAATGGGGAGAAATTTAATAATAATTTACTGCAAGCATAAAATCATTGAAGTATACAAAATAGGACGCGAGGAAGCTGTTTGTACTCTAATTGGCAGAATGTTTTATTAAATGTTCAAAAGAATTTTATGAAAAAGTTTAACTTTTCATGTACTGTGTCGTTATAGAAAATTACTAATTAGGTTTTTACATGAAGGGATGTATAGGAGTTAGTTTTTTGTAGCTGTAAACTTTAGTAAAGATTTTTCTTGTATTTCTTCTTGACTTTATGAATAAACCTGGTTAAGTTCATCTTGATATTACACCGTGGTTAAGCAAATTGTTTTCTTCTCCCTAATAAGCCACTCGCAGTTCCTAATTATTCTTGATTTCGGTGACTAATTAAAGCTTTTAAGGAAACCAACACTTTTTTCCTATTTAATTAGTGACTTACATTATGAATCATTTTCGTTACAAAAAATACACTGACACTTGAAACAATTTGTTTATACTGTAAGATAGTTTATTTTCACGTTTCTTCTTTCTTTCTTTATTAATTAGTAATTCATACTTTATCTCATTTTAATATACAACTTTTTAATTAAATATTCGTGCAGTTAATGCTGGAAAGGAATGGCGTTATATTTATTAATGTACTTGCGTGGAAATATAGGAGTAGGATTGTCAGTTTTTAGATCCAAATGACCTAAATGCAGACTTGATTATTTTAAGTTACTGAGATTAAGGTTAGTGTGAATTATTTCGTCATGCAAAACTGATTTAGTATTAGTATAAATTATACTCGTAATATATTCGTCAAAACCACTGGCAGCATTATTATCATTATCATTTTCCTTACTGGCTTCCATTGGAAACGCAAATTGCTTTTCCATGTGACGCTCGATCATGGTGGACACTATGTCGAGAGTAATATCGAGCGGTGTCTGAAGTGGAAAATTGTTAGACGTATGAACAGTGTAAAATGAAGTCTGGAATGAATTTTGGTGGTTCGTGGAGGAAAACTTATAAGTGAATAAAATGATTACCTCCAAGACCATGGGGATAATAGAGAAGAGGAAGAAGAACTCCTAGATTCAAGGGACGAAAAGTATTTGAAGTATCTATAGTACCTGCAGATCTGTGCATCATGTGAGTTCCACTTTACAGCTGGACAAGTCATAGGAACATTCTGAGCCAGCGTAAAATGAAACATGGAATACATTTTTGTGGTCCATGAAGGAAAGCTTGTAAATGAATGCCTCCTTGACCATGAAGAACCATGGGGACAATACAGTAGATGAAGGAGAACGCCTAGATTCAAGGGACGAAAACTATTAGAAGTATCCATAGTGCCTTCAGATCATTTTCTAAGTTCCTCTTTACAGTTGTACAAAGAACTGGAAACATTCTATGCCTGATAATAGATAAGATAGTTATGGAAAAGACAATTTAGACGCTGCATAAGGGCCCGGAAGCTCAAAGCTACTTCACATGACATCTTCATATTCCTGGAAGAGGAGAAGAACCGGGAAGGACTACCTCTCTAACATCTTCACCTTCTCGTGGACTAGGGTCAGGATTCAGGATCATATTGCGCAGCAAGCGGCAGAAGGCAGAAATATCTTAGGACAGAACAGATGAAAGCTTTGTGTAATTTCCCTGGAAGTAGGAGCAACTCTATGTATCTCCTAACCCAGGAGCGTTAAAACGTTTGTTTGTCAAATGTAATCAGTCCATGAGTGTTTTTTTGATGGCAATCAATTGTTCCTCCATATTAGTAACCTTGTTAGCAAAAATTTCTAAAAAATAATTGAATAGACCTTTTCACCCAACTTGACATCTGTTTCCAGATTTTTTCCTAAGTTACTGAATATGTTGTATATTTTTCATCCTCTTCGTTTCAATTTTATTTTACCTCTCTCTCAAATCCTATTATTTCTCGAGTTTAGTTTTTTTTTTTTTTTTCATTTCAACCCTCTTCCTTGTTCCTCTGCGAGTTTATTTGTTTTATTCATAAAGGGCTGAAACATCCAACCTGTATAGCCTTGCCAACATTGTTATTGGCATTTCAATCCAATTAGTTTTTTTCTGTTTTTTAAGTTTAATGGTGTATAAAGTCCACTGCTTCACTTTAAGTTTCCATAAAGCCCTTGAGCATTTGAGAACAAGTTATTTCTACACCCCTTAATATTTTTTTTTTTTTTTTTTTTTAGAATTAAAAGTTAAATTAAAAAGTTGGCTATTTCCTTAAAGATCGATTAACATAAATGAAACCATGTTTTAATTTAGGTAGCATTTGCCTTTTTTTTAATAATTATATATTATAGTAGCAATTCTTTATATTACGTGTTCTGTCATGTTTAATTAATTCTTTAATTATATTTAATACCACGTCAATAATAATGTGTTGAAAAATTCACATTTAAATTTTTCTTCAGGATATCACTAACAATTTTTCCTTCAACTTTTATTAGTATTTATTTTTTTAAAGAAACTCTCAGTATTATGCAAAAATATTACACCTTTCCCATCATGTGTGCATAATTACTCTCTCCGAGAATTAGTTATAGAATCGATTACAGGTATTAACAGTAGTAATTAAAATAATTATAACTCTTTGTTCAAATTTTATTCTAATTTTAAATTGAGATTTTTCTCTCTAACTTGTCTTAAATTACAGTTTACTTATTTTTTAAATGCATATTATAAAATTTATTCTTGAAACCTGTTCCCTAGACGTTATATTTTAATAAAGATGAAATTGGTTGAGTATAAACTGTTTTAATAGTTGGCCTTGGCATCAGCGGTTTCTTTTTCATTTTACACGATCATTTAATAACCAATATGTATATATTTTTATTTGGTATCTAGTATTTCTAAAACTAAAATGATAATTAAACTTTAGCAGGTAATCTGAAGAATTAGGGGTTAAATCAAAATATAATAAATTAGATTTGGTCTAAAGGTATTATTGAAAAGGCGTTTTTAAAATATCACTTTCTTAATCAATATTAACAACATAGTGGCAAGCTATGATTATAATTTTTTGAAGGTGTGTATTCTCTCTTTGAATAATTAATTAAATAAAAGTTTTAAAAAATCTGCCTATTAGTGTGGCACATAGCACTCTCGCCTCCTATCTCTGGCCATATCGCACGAACATGAACATGAGAGTGAAATAAAGTATGATGATGATGAGATAGATTTTAAAATACGAATGTTAAAACTTAGAGTACGAGTATTAAAAACGTGCAATAAAAGTAATTTGACCCCAATGAAAATTGAAAGTGCGTTGTTTGGACCTGCTAAAATTTCGTGTGGGATCACGTTTATTTTTTGGAACGAAGTTCCTTATGGCACGTTCTGGAGCCCAGGAGTGAATCCGAAAAAAACGACCAAAATCACCGTCATGAAATCACCGTCACGCAAAATCCGTCACGAAATCTACAGATGACGATAACTTGTTGAGTAAAAGATCACCGAGTTAGATTAAAATTTGGTACACATGTTCATTTTACCAGTGCCCAGGCTGAGTTCGTCGGAAAACGTTATCCGCCCAAGCGTTCACGCGCAACGCTCGCGTAACCATAAGCTCCAAAAGACGGGAAAAAGTGTTATTAAGGAAGCCTGTTACTTGGCTTGTTTTGATTATTTTTGTTATATATGTCAAAATGACACTTTGATTTTTAAATAAATAAAATATAATCATATAAAATTTCACCCTGATACAAACAGAAGCTGTACAGTAGGGAAGAGATGTATTTTATAATATTTTAAATTAATTGGCCGGTTAGGTAAAAAACAGTCCTATTTCAATCCAAACTCCTTTAACAAACATACCCTTTCACTATAAACTCATCATGATCAACTTTTTTCTTATAAGCAATATATATTTATAGTAAGGCGCGTGCTTTAATTATACAAATAATGATTTTCTTTTAATTTTTCCTTCAAAATTCAAAAGTGAACAGTTCGTTACTTTTAATTTTGTCTCTTTTCTAACTCCGCCATGTATAAATAGTTAGCAATGTATACGTACTTAGCAGCGTGATTTTATAATTTATATTTAATGAAAAATGTAAGGAACTTCGTTCCCGCGACACCTCATGTATTTTTTTTATTCAATATTAAATGTGCGCAGAAGAGAAGGTTTAAATTTGGGAACCGTCTAAATTTGATCAAAATCGAATTTGTTGGTACTTTGAATAAAATATAGATTTTTGTAAATAAAAAATGTGTACGAGGAAGGCGCTAACGATTAATATTAAAATAGGACTACCTGAAAGCCATTTTGACCTTTATCCAAATTTTATTGTGATCGGACATTATTTAAGAATCAAATATTCATTTTTGACTGTTCTAATCTAAAGGTTGGATGCTCAACCAATTCCTATGTCGTTTTAGGTTAAAAACAAAACAGTTAAAAGAATTGGTGATGTTGGAAAGAAGAGTGAACGAATACATTCTAAGCTTTTTTTAATATCGAGGTCGGGCAACACCTGTATTTGCTCCTTCTGTGTATGTATACACTATACACATACACATCACTGCAATAGAGTCTTTAGACTGAATGTAGGTTGATATTGAATATATGTATGTCACTTGCGTACGAACTTACGTCACAATATCAAAAAGAGAATTCATGAGATGCTCCATTGGAGTTCGGCACTTCAAGGTTGTTCGATTTGACGAATATTCCCAAAAGTGACAGCTAAAAATATCGGTCCGACAAATTCGAATAAACATTTCTCTGATTATGAATTTCAATCCCAGAAGATCAGATGTAATTTATTTATTATTAAATTTTCATATGTCAATTGTCCAATAGATGTTTACAGTTCTGATTCGAATCCAGCTGGGACAGATTTTGCTCCACCACAATACTTATACACATATAAGTACTACGTATATAAAAATTAAAAAAGACATTTTAAAGTAATCTGTTGGATGTTTATTATTCGAGTGTTGAGTAATAGTTATTTACGCAACAAGGGAGAGAAGTATTTTTTCCTGCTCGAGGTTAAGTTTTCTCCTGAGGCACCGCCGAAGGAGAAAACTCCATTAGCTCCCGAGGCCTTTGGCCGAGGGAGATAACTGTAGTATTAGTTTTCGTGGCTTGCCGAGGGAGATAATCCCGAGAGCAGAAATACTTCGATCCATGTTGCGTATTAAATTTTATCTACGACTAGTGCACCATGGGTAATAGCTATTATGTTTGTAGGTATAAAAGTTTTACCTACAAATTCACGTAATTTATACACCTTAAACTGATATTTAGTTAGGTACTTGATTTATTAAAATAACAATTTTTATACTTAACTAGCTGGATACCCGTGCTTCGCTACGGAGTGTTTTTATATTTGATGTTTTTAAACTACCAGGAAATCATACAAATTTTTTTACTATTGGAGAATATCTAGATNCACCTAAGAGGTTAGAGGAACGCACCTACAAAATTTCATGGTCGTTGGTCCAGTGGTTTCAGAGATATCGTGATGTGTCAGTGAGTCAGTGAGTCAGTGAGTGGTATTTGGATTTTATATATATAGATATACGTTTTTAATTTAATTACGTTTAGTTTGTTTTTTTACTTTGTATGATAACCTAAAGTAACCTTCCCGAAAAATTTGTAAACATAACAGCTAAAAAAACATTACTACCAACATAACACTTAAAATTTACTTTAAAAAAATACCTTTTAAGTTGTAATGATTGTTTTTTTACTCCCAAGGGAGGGAAGTAAAACTTCCCTCCCTGTTATTGTTAAGTCCACTTACAATGCAAGTCGTAGATAAAAGTTTTTACTTTTCTCATAATTAGTGTAATCAGGAACATACATTGGTTACGTCGCATGGTATCGCAATTAATAAAGGAAAGAAAGAAGCTAATACCTCAATACAATTAGTAGGTACTTTTATAATATGTATTTACTTTCAAAGTAAATAAATATTATAAAAGTAATAAACAGCTTGGTTTTCCGGAGGAATCCGCGTCACGAAGGGGATGAAGTCCGACGTTTCGCTTCCACTACTGGAAGCATCTTCAGGGTGTGGTACATCGAGATGTTTACTTGAAGCATCAACAAGACATACTAACCAGTTTGGTTTTCCACCGGAAAACCAAGCTGTTTATTACAAGTCTACCAGCTGAAGCCTACGCACCATTATAAAAGTACTTTTATTTCTTACGCAAGTTTCTTAAAAATCGTGTTTTTAGCACAAATCATTATTTTCCTCCGCTATAACGGAGTTTTGATACTTCGGCTTTTGTTGGAGGAAATATTTGTTTCTATTTTTGAAGTTATGTATATGTCCTTCAACCACGAATAATCGCTTCAAGATGTCCACGCTGGCAACTTTTTTTGATTTTCAGACAATGTATATGAGAAAATAATAATAAAAAACACAATTTTTTTCTTTTCAAAACAAGTATGATTTTATATGGGAAATCTTCTCATGAATTTAAGTAATTCAAGTTTGTCCTCTATTACAATATATCCTCGGATACAGCCTTTATTTATGCCGTATATCATATTTATATTATATCAAGTATATACCAGTTAAATATGAATAATAATAAAGTCTACAAGTTTTGGGAAAAATTACAATAAATTTGTGGGACCTTGTATAACATTTAAGTCATTTTTGTTACCCTAATATTTTCCGGCTTGCTGTTTCTTTTGTTTTCGAACCCTTTGCTTCACTAATTATGTTTTATTTATATTGTTTTGTCCCTGAATCGATCTTTCCGCTTCGTATTTTCCTATTAGATATTCAAATAGAAGGGAAGGAAAATTTTTTGTTCATAACACTATTTTTGTCAGTTTCTTTTTGTAAATTTGGCTGAGCTTCAGAAAAAAATTAAATTCATAAATATATTCATGCTTTTTTATTTTCTTAAGTTGTCGCCTGACTGGTTCTATATTTTAATTTTAAGAAAAATATGTTTGTCACTTTTTTTAACTTGACAAAATATTCATTTGGATTTGTATATGTAAAAAAATTTTCTTGTAATGTTCGTTTCTCTTAGCAAAAGGTGTTTTAAAATTAAAATTGAATTAGTTGTAGAAGATAGAAAATTAAATAATATTTAGTAAAATAATTTACTGACAATGTGTTTTATTGCACTTAAGATATGTTTTTGGTACAAAATAGCCTTTCCGTCCTATTATTAGACATTAGACGAATGTTTACGAATGAGAACTTTATGAGGATTGAAAGTGTGGTTGCTTGGACTGTTTTCGGTTCCTAGTGAGGTCACATTTATTTTTATTCAATATTAAATGAGCGCAGGCGAGACTCTGTTGGCTGCTTTTGACAAACCATTCTAATTTGTCAAAAGCAGATGAGTTCTTTCAAAGATATAGGTTTTATTAAAAAAAAAGAATGTTTTCATTATTTTCAATTAGCTTGGATGCAATATAAAAGGCTACCTTTTACCAGTAATAATATTTGTGTTTTAAGTATTTAAAATATTTGCTCTACTGTTCAGTTTAATTTATCTGACGAATAATTTTTTTTTTTTGTTTGTTTCAGGTGAGCGAAAATAAATTATAAATGACTTATTGCTAGAGGTAATAAATTTTAATTAATAATAATTATTATTTTTTCTACAAAAGTAACCAACTTTGCTAACCAAAGTTGGCACTTTCTTGTTTCATTTAGGGTGCCCTATCTATTTTTTTTTTTATTTTTTACATTAAAAATTGACCACCCTGCATTTACCTACCTTTTTATAGTTTTTATTGATCATTTTCGAATTCACAGTTGAAATAAAAGTTTTTCCATGATCCGTTACCTACATTGGTGATATAATTTATTTATTTATTTTTTCATTGAAATAATATGCAACTTATTATGAATAGAAATAAAAGCTGAGTCAGACTATCTATGTTTGAACTTTTATAAGTACAAATTATTAAAACAATGTTCAATAAAGTTTAGTCTACCGTTTTTTAGCATACAATATATTTTTGTACATACAATAGTATATTTTATGCTGGTGTTACTTTTACGTCATGATCACATCATTAGTTTATAACAGGACTGCAGGACGAAGGGTCAGTTTGAGGCAGCATAGCGTGTAATGTAAGCTTAACACTCGGCTTGTCGGCTTTCCTTTTTACAATTATTGTTAAACATTTTTGAGGGCAGCTCCTACTGGGTTTGGCCACGGGAATACGATTGTTCAAGGGATTGTAAGGCAGTTTCTAAAAAGGTTGTTTCCTAATTGGTTGCTTATTCTTCCCTTTTAAAGTAGAATTTAGCACTAATCAATAACTTGGAGGCAAGGCAACGGATTCTCTGGTTACACTCTTCTTATCCCATTAAATTGGACTTAAATAAGACCCGATTAAAACTGAAAGAAAATCCTTTAAGAAAAATAAAATTAAACCGAAGTCAAGTTGACATTTCAAATCTCCATTAATTAACGATAAGGAAACGGAACTGAAAGTTGGCCTCAACGCCCAAAGCGGTATTATTTTCTTTAATTATCGGGCAGAACTCTTCCAGATGGAAGATTGGCTTGGGATAGCGAACTGTTCAAACAGAGCAATGACTTAATGCAAAGATAAACAATGGAAGCCCTAAGAATCGGACCTTTTGTCTTTAGGCTTCGACTTGAGATAACACCCCAGGCTAAAGGCGAATCTTGCCCATTTCAATTGGCCCTATCTTTCTTCTTCGATTAAATTATAACTAAAAACAATAATTCTTAAGAAAAAAGGAACAAAAACTCAATCAAAGCTAACATAAGCTATAGTCAGTCAATTAGTGTCCGAGCATACGGTAACGGAAGCTATGTGATTCTTTTAAAGAACAAAATTATTTTATGTCACCGATTTCATAAATTTTAAGGCATAAATCTATTTCAGAGATCAGGGAACATTTTTGATTTTGGGTGGTTCCGTGTCTGTCTGCCTGGCTGTAGATCAATTTTAACAAAAC
>KZ651077.1:1210635-1221655 GCA_001010745.2 Gerris buenoi | reverse complement strand
TTTAAATAAATAAATTAAATAAATTTGTCGCCAGTAACCCACAAATGGCTCCATTTAATTTAAACCTTATGCTCACATTTAAATAAATAAATAAATAAATTTGATTCCGTTGGAAGGAGAGTCTAAGCAAACACACTTTCAGTATCCAATATGGTCATATTATTTTTATGTTTTTTTTTCAGTGACATCTATATAATTATAATTTATTTTTTACTCGAAGCTCTCAGGCAGGATCTACCCAAGAAAACAATACCATAATGTGCCAGTGTTCATTCTGAAGATATTGATATAGATATATTTCTCTAGGGTGGGTAGGTAAGAGCTTTCTACTATACTATTCTGGTTTTCTACTAAAATTTCTGCTAGTAAAAAGAAATTAGATATAACTCTGGCAAGTTGTACAAACAAAGGAAAATTTAAGGACAAAATCTGGTTCTTTGCCCCTCTCAAGGCAGAAAACCCGGCTATGCAAAATCAATGCTTTTTATTAGATTTCGAAAGAATTTTAATTTATTATTTAATAAGAAGTGTTGATATTTCATCTNTTTATTACCCCTTTTCGACCCAACACATAACAGCATTAATTTAGCTCTTACTTTTGGGCGATGCCAGTTCCGAAGAATTTAATTAAAAATATATTCTAGCCCACCAATATTTTCAATACAAATTTAACTACATAATTCATTATACCGGAAATATAATCTAGTGGCTAGTATACTATCTATTATTCCTTGTTAACAACCACCTTTCCATTCCAAGTAAGATAAAATTATTTGTATGCTATTTATTAAATGTATAATTAATTAATTACTTAAGATATTTCCATTTATTAATTGAATAAATATCATACGGTATATGAGATTTTTTTTCCGAGTTCATCGGACCCATTTTTTCTTAGAAAGATTCTCTAACTATTCATTTGAAGAATTGACCTTTACATCTTAAAATTACAAGATCCCCTGTCATTGTAATAAAATCTTCATGATTTACTCTCTTTATACTTGTGCTTAAAATAAATATATTATTCTCATTGCGTACACAAGCAGGCTTTGTTTGTTTCTGTGTCACTAAATTAAAAATAGTGAACACCGTACTCCTTTACAATAATGCCAAAATGTAAATACTTTTTTTTAAACTGCGGTTACCTTTTTTATGTTGAGAGGGTATTATTTGCGAATTATAACAAACCGCGCTTTATTAAGAGTTGTCAAATGGTTATTCTATAGTTTTTGTTTTTTTTAATTTTTATTTTTAGGAGTACATTATAACTTACGCGTTAGCTATTTATATTTTTCAAGCTTGTCATTTCATATGGTAGATGATAAATATTCATATTTATTATAAGGTAGTTGTTTTTTAGAAGTCTGTCCCTAGAGAGGTCATTAAGAGGAAGCTTTTTGCAAAATCCGGCATGAAACAAGTTGTTTAAACGTGAAGCCGAGAGTTTTGTGGTAACATTATTTAAATCTTTGACTCTGGCCCGCAGTCGAGTTGGTTTAATTACAAAAAAAAACATACCGCTTTAATGAGCTTAAAATTAGATTTCCAGTCTTTTTTTTTTTAGAGCATAAAAAATTCAATTTATATATCATTGAGGGGGCTTACAAAAAAAAACATTGATTTATTTTTTTTTTCTTTTAAACAAAGAAATATTTTTGTTTTTTTGCTTCTTCTTTACAATTTAACTAATCATTTTTATTTTATAATATTAATGAATCTAGTCGACTTGATTAATTTTTTCTTTTTCCTAGCAACCGCAAACAGCAATTTAATAAAAGAGTCGTTATACAAATATAATCTAAGCGAGCTCTTAAATTCATTTAATGAATGCCTACTTCTAACCGCAATTCTCTTCATCAAATTCATTAACTATAAGAGCCACTGCTACCTCTCACGAATCGCAAAAAAAACAACATTTTTTTTACTAACACCTATAATTTAAATTTACTGGTGGATTTGAAAGAAATTTGAATGGTTTGTCGCTAGTAACCCACAAATGGCCCCAAACCCCATATTAATTTAAACCTTATGCTCACATATAAATAAAGAAATTTGAATGGTTTGTCGCTAGTAACCCACAAATGGCCCCAAACCCCATATTAATTTAAACCTTATGCTCACATATAAATAAAGAAATTTGAATGGTTTGTCGCTAGTAACCCACAAATGGCCCCAAACCCCATATTAATTTAAACCTTATGCTCACATATAAATAAAGAAATTTGAATGGTTTGTCGCTAGTAACCCACAAATGGCCCCAAACCCCATATTAATTTAAACCTTATGCTCACATATAAATAAAGAAATTTGAATGGTTTGTCGCTAGTAACCCACAAATGGCCCCAAACCCCATATTAATTTAAACCTTATGCTCACATATAAATAAAGAAATTTGAATGGTTTGTCGCTAGTAACCCACAAATGGCCCCAAACCCCATATTAATTTAAACCTTATGCTCACATATAAATAAAGAAATTTGAATGGTTTGTCGCTAGTAACCCACAAATGGCCCCAAACCCCATATTAATTTAAACCTTATGCTCACATATAAATAAAGAAATTTGAATGGTTTGTCGCTAGTAACCCACAAATGGCCCCAAACCCCATATTAATTTAAACCTTATGCTCACATATAAATAAAGAAATTTGAATGGTTTGTCGCTAGTAACCCACAAATGGCCCCAAACCCCATATTAATTTAAACCTTATGCTCACATATAAATAAAGAAATTTGAATGGTTTGTCGCTAGTAACCCACAAATGGCCCCAAACCCCATATTAATTTAAACCTTATGCTCACATATAAATAAAGAAATTTGAATGGTTTGTCGCTAGTAACCCACAAATGGCCCCAAACCCCAAAAATAATTTAAACCTTATGCTCACATATAAATAGAATAAATTCGACCCCGTTGGAAAGTGAGTCTAAACAAATACACATTCAGTATCCAGTATGGTCACATTATTTTTTTTAGGATTTTTTTCAGTGACATCTCTACATAGTTATAATTTGTTTTTTACTTGAAGCACTCAGGCAGTATCTACCCAAGAAAAAAATACCATAATGTGCCAGTGTTCATCCTCATCCTGAAGATATTGATATAGATATATCTCTTTAGCTACCCACCCTAGCTAAGAGCTTAATTCTGGTGTTCTACTAAAATGTCTGCTAGTAAAACGAAATTAGATATTACCCTCTCTCTGGCAAGTTGAACAAATAAAGGAAAATGTAAGGATAAAATCTGGTTCTTTGCCCCTCTCAAGACTAATAGAAAAATCTGCTATGCAAATTGGATGCTTTTTAGTAGAGATCATTATTAGAATTTTAATGAATGATAAATATGAATATGAGTGATAGAGCTTTATTATTATACCTCGAAGGTTATAAACATACTCATCCCGCTCGTCCGCAGTTGTACACCAGGTATTTTTATTTTATTTTAATTAGAACACCCCACGTGTTACTTGTTGCGCCCCTTTATCTTTTCGCTTCAAGCCCCTTCTTTTTAACAATACTAATTATTATAGGAGAATAGGAGTTTAAACAATGAACAACAAAATATTTTATACAGCTTTAATGGAAAATTAATAGAAATTATTAAAATGTATAATATTATTAATAGAAAAGATGTTTGGATTTTGAAAAACAATATTATTAAATTAGTTAATTGTAAAATAAAAATTAAATATTTATATTTGAATTAAAATAGCAATATGTATCCATTTCATTTACAACAATTATTTATTAAAATAAATAAAATTTTAGATTCAGAACACATGATATTACATGGAAAACCAAAATTTATTCAGACTTTTGAAAATAAAATTTTAAATTTACAAATTAATCAAGCACACTGGAAAGAAACCAAATTAAATAAGAACATAGAAAAATTATTAATAAATATAGCAAATAATAACCCAGAACTCTTAACAATATGTAAAAATAACATAAAAAAATTTATAAATGAATATGAAAAAGTTTCTTTAAATAAAATTAAAAATAAAATGATAAACAAAAATGTAAAACAAAATAAACCTAAAAAAGAAATTAGGATCCAATATGAAAACTCAGACTTAATAAAATACAGCAATCTATATAAATCAAAATGGTGTACAAATCTTACCGAACTAGAAATTCCGAAAGAAGTAATTAATTTTTTAAGCTTAGGACAAAATTTTAACTTATTCAATTTAAAACCTGATGGAGATATTTTAAAATTAATTACTGACATAGAATCAATTTTAAATAGGATAGATACAAGTGATAACCATGTCAATGCATTACGAAGCCACCTAATACACAAAATTATGAAATACCAAGAAAATATAAAAACACAAAAATTTTGTAATGGTACAATAGAAAAACAAATTATAATTGACTCAAAAATGACAAAACAATTTTTAAAAACTCATAATGATTTAATTATTTGTAAAAGTGATAAGACAAATTTAACAGTAATAATGACCAAAAATCAATATAAAAATAAAATGGAAGAGCATCTAAATAATAAAACCTTATATAGAAAAATTAGAACTAATAATTCATCAGACGATAAATTAAAAGAAATAAAAAAGGAATATACTCCATTAATTAACTCATTACATAAAAAGAAATATATTTCAACAGAACAGAAAACTATGCTAAATATAAATAATAGTAGAATAGGGCGAATTTATGGTTTAATAAAAACCCATAAAATAAATAACCCGATAAGACCAATAATAAATTCAATAAATTCACCAATAGAAAAAATGACTAAATTTTTAAATCCCACCCTAAATTTTTTAAACAATAGTAATCCATATGATATAAAAAATTCAATAGAATTAATAGAATGTATAAAAAATATTAAACTTAACGAGGATGATATTATAGTCTCATTTGATATTGTAGCATTATTCCCGAGTATACCATTACCTGAATTATATAAATTAATACAACAAAAATGGGATAAAATAGAACCTTACACAGACATTAAGTGTAAAAACACTTATTTGAAAATGTTACAATTCTGCTCAAATAATAATTATTTTCATTATAACAAGAATTTGTATAGACAAGTAAATGGTCTTCCCACAGGAGGTAGTTTTTCTGTAAACTTAGCGGGAATTTATATCAACAACCTATTAGATAAAGTTTTGGAAAAAGTCCCTTTTAAACCCACCCTGATTAAGAAATATATAGATGACTTATTAGTAATTGTAAAAGAAAAAGATTTGCAACCATTATTAGAAGCCCTAAATAGTTTTCACCAAAACATCAAATTTACAATAGAAAAGGAAAAAGATAAAAGTTTGAACTACCTAGATGTAACAATTTACAGGGATAAAAGCGGAAATATATTAACCAAATGGTACGAAAAAGAAATAAAAAATAGTAAATTTTTAAATTATAAATCTAACCACCCGAAATATCAATTAATTAATACTGCTTCTAATTTAATATCAAAAGCAATCAAATTGACAAGCAAACAATTTCTACAAAATATAAAAAATATAATTTTTAAAAAACTACAAACAAATTTTTATCCGTTGAAACTTATAAAATCCCTATGGTACAAAAACATAAATATCAATCATAATAAAGCAATAGAAACAATAGAAAAAACAAAAAATAAATTTCACAGTATAGTATACATTAAAGGTTTAACGGAAGATATAAAAAAAGTCTTCAAAGAATTCGATTGTAACGACATACATTTTGGGGTAAAACCAACTAATAAAATTAAAGATAGGTTTTTTACAAATTTAAAAGATAAAATTGAAACAAAAAATGAAATAGGTGTAGTATACAAAATAGAATGTAATGAATGTCCAAAAGTATATATAGGCCAGACGAGGCAACTGTTTCAAAATAGAATTAACCAGCACATTTCAGATGTAAAGAATAAGACTGAAAAAACAGCCCTTTCACAACATGCAAGAAATTTAAACCACAAAATAAATTTTGAAGAAGCAAAAATAATAGGAAAGTCAAATAATACATCAAATAGACTGATCTTAGAAGCAATATTGATTGGAATGGAAGAAAATAGGATGAACAGCATTTCAGATGCAAAAGAAATAAATAAATTTTATAGTGCAATATTGAAAAATACAAAAACCAAATAAAAAATAACATATAATGTGGGGTATTATGTATGTGGGTATGGATGGATGTATAAAGGTCTATGTATTTATGTCTGTACGAATGTGTATGTATGTGTGTATGTATGTGTGTGTATGTATGTATATGTATATGTTATACATATATACAATATGTATGTATGTATGTGGGTATGTATGTATGTATAAGTGTGTAGATATGTGTAAAAAACCTCTGACAAATTATTGATACTTTATAACATATTAATGATAATAATAATAATAATCATAATAATAATAATTTAATAATAATGATAATAAATAAAATAAACCATGTAATATCAAAGTGTATAATATGTTTGTTATTAAAAGAAAATAGATAGAGAGAAAAAAATGTGAACCTTGTAACTATGAAATGTTATGTTATCTATCAATATATATATATACATATTCAGTATAGAGATTTAGAATCATTTTGTTTAGTCTCTCCCTGGATTTAAAGCAGGGAGGATTCATAAATGTGTGTTTTTAAATTTTTCCTTGTTTCATTTATAAATTGACAAAGTGTAAAAATTTACATATTTTTAACTAAACATTGTTTTATAAAAGAAGACTAATGTAACAGGAAGCCTACAAGGTATTTTTAACTCTTTTTAATAATTTTTTTATTTAATTTAAATTTTTGTTATTGTAATTACCGAAATCAAAATAGTAATTTATTAATATTTAAAAATTATATCATTGGGATAATATTGTTAATGTTTGTTAAAGTTGTTGATTTTTGGATTATTGTTGTAGCCTGAAGAAGCCATAAAGTGATGGCGAAATATAGCAGTTTTTAAACAGAGGAAGTGGTGTTATTTATTATTATATTTAATATATAATATATAAAAAGAAATCAAACTCTAAAAAGGCCATTTTCTAAAAAGAAATTAATCTAATAAATTTAAGAAGGGTGCAAACTTAAGATTATTTTTACTAAAAAAATAAGAAGAAAGGAGAAAAAAATTATTTCCTGTTATTATTTATTTCCTATTATGTCCTTTTCTTGTCTTTTCTATCTCTTCTTATATAATGTGTACATATTATGTGTTTAAAAAGAACAAGAGGCTTAGAAACGTTAAATACTTATAAAAAGAAGTGAAATCCAAAAAAAACGATTGTGTAAAAAAATAAGCTAAGTCTCTCGTAAAACGTTGTGAGATCATTGGTTTAACCAGTAGCCAAGTCTCCCCCTGAGGAACAGAGAATTTCATTGATATTATAGTTTTCAATAATTGTTCAAAATGTGGTTCATTTGCTTCAATATAATGATTGCACCGCCGCGCCGGCCGGGTCAATGACTTACCCACCCTACTATTCGCACGTACGATTCTTAGACGATCCCACTGAAGGTTGCCACTTTCTCTAAAGCGACCAAGGACACTTTATGTGTAAGGAAGCAAAGATTGTATTGTATGATGAGATGATATTTCCTGCGTTCAGTTTTGTATGTTTCTGTTCATAGAAGTCTGCAGCATCTCTACCTCGACTATTTGGTGCACCATAAGCTAAGTGCATTTCGGCAAGTTCTTCAAATGAGTAATCCATTTTTAAAGAAAAATGTTGGATTAACAATTGCAGTTTTAATACAGCAAACTACTCGGCAGGATTAAGTTTTAAAACTCAATCACTGTGACTATAACAAATTAATCACAATGTCGATCATTTTCGGACATACATATTTATAAAGAAAAAAATGTTTGTTTTAATGTCCCCTACCACCCCGAAAAGTTTTTCTGTATATATGAAACACACTGTATGTTGTTCTGTCTTTAAATTTTATTTTAAAAATGTTTTCGTTTGTCATAATAATCTGAGCAAATCGTGTTTCATGCTTTAATGCAAGGGTGAAGCAATTTATTATTTATTACTTGAGATGTTTTCATGTCATTAGAGATTTTTCTCCCTATTCTTGTCGAGTTTTAGGAAATAAAATTCCTGTCTACGTTGATTTATTCATCAGTGGATTTAGCTTGTTCAGGAAGTCATGGTTCATATATCTATGTTAAAGGTTTCCTCTTGGAGGTTAAACAGGATTTTCTTAACTTGTTCAATTCCTCTGAAAATCCCTAAAGGGCCCTACAGATGCATTCTTTTTCTAATATAATCGTATTAAACCTTTTTCTTCGGATCCACTTAAAACCTTGCAATGCATGTTAGCTTTTTAAGATCCAAGTGATGTAATAGTAAAAGATCCAACATTTCCTTCTTCTTGTGAAAGTTCTATTTATTAAAATTTATGAATATAATTTGTTTGATTTTTAAGTCCATTTATCTTACTTTCATATAGCTTGGCTGCCAAGTTTATTACCTATTTATTATTTATTTAACCTTTTTTTCAAGCAATACTTTATTATGAATTGTCTACTAATCGTGAGATAAGAGGAGATGTATTATAGATGGTTCATTTCGCTTTTTTGTAGAAAATTTTACAGATCAGTAGATGGATTTTAGCTGTTTAGTTAATAAAAAAAATGACAAAAATATTTTGTAATATTTTGGGAGTTGCAGCTCTTGTGTAATTCTATACATTGCTGCGCCAAGTAGTTATTAAAGTTAAGAAAATAATAATACATTTTTATCGTCAAATAAATAAAAAAATAATTTGGTCTAGGAAAATGATGTTGAGATTGTGCAATTCGTTTACCGACAGGATTTTGTATACATATATATTCAGAATACTCTTGCTAAGTATGTATGATAAAACACAAACGTAATTTTTCGTTGAAATGTTAAAAAAATTTAAGTTGACACGAAGAACGCAATTTTTAAGCTCAGTGACTTTAAGGACAGTTATATATAGAATACAATATATTTTATTTGTACTCAGAGCATCCTTCTCTTTCATTTCTGTCAAAGAAAAAGTTAATTCCCTTAAACTTCTTTCTTGTTTTTTGAGAAATTATGTTTTGGGGCTTCCATGTAATTTTCCTGTGTGTAAGTTGTTATACTTAACATAACTGCAAAGTTTCAAATTCTTGTGTTGAGTACTTACGAAAGTGAGCGACAGACAAACTATATGGGTTATGGGTTCTCGGTTTTGCCTACTGCGTCCTGAAAAAGGCATTAGGTGCTCTAAGTGACTGAATTTTTTTAGTTGTAAATATCAGTTCTTTGTACGAATACAAATATCGACTGTATAGAATCAGACCGATAGATCGTAATCAGTAATAATGATTTCATCCATAATTGTTGTGTTGAGTTTGTCCGGAATAGTTAAGATGTAACTCGGCTGAACTTCTATAAACATCACAGCCCTTGTCGAGTATTATAGTCTGGCCATCAGAATTGTCTCTAGTTTTGCATTAGCCTAAACTTTATAGCTGTCGAACAATTTTGGACGAATAAGTTAAATCTTTGTTTGAAAAGCTGCTCGGAGTATAAGTTTTGGTTGAGAACTGTGGGACCGACAACTATGTCGATAGCTATGGTGTGCCAGCTGTCGCTTATTTTAACCAAATCTTCGTTTAGGTTGATCTGAATTTATTGATCAATATTAAGCAATTGGTTTGCCTAATAAAAGTAATAACAGATTATGTGTTTGCATTGTTATTTTTTATAATATGAATATTTCTAGTAATAAAATCCAAGCTTAATACACCGCACTATAATGGTTCTGCTCAACAAACTTAGCTTTAGTTTAATTATTGAAACTAAGACATATTTTTAGTATGGCCTTTAATTAAGTAATTAACTTGAACTAAGATCTTAGTAAAGATTTATTATTTACTACAATTTTTATTGAAACCGGTCACAATTATAATATTATGAACAACGTCTTCACACAAAAAAATGGAATTAAGTAATTAAGGTTTCTGTGTGAAGACGTTGTTTGGTTTTTGAACTTCACCTCTTTCATGATGGAGTTGTTATCACACATTGGAGAAAAACACATTTGAGGATTTTAAGACAGTTAAATTGTTACTTGAATAACTGTTTCACAAACACTTTACCTTATTTCAATAAACTTTACATCATTGTTGTATCATCACGTCAATTATACAAGGAATAAGAAGCTCTCGACATTCAAGAAAGCTCTGTTGTGGGAATATTGTATCGAAAAGTTTTGATGTTAGCATAGTTGTTTCTTGATGCTTGGAAATGAATTTATCAAAAGCCCTGAAAGTTCTGGGTTGAGCTAAGGCCTCTATATGAGAAAGTAGGTAAGGTCTAATTTTAATTTTTCTCTTTTCTCAAATATATCTGGAACATGATTAGACTTAACAAAAAAATGTATTCTGTTCACTGTTAAAGATCATAATAGTTTTCAAAAAAAGGCTCTTATGATTTCCTTCATAACTCTTATAGATTTTAAGATATTTGCAATTATAAACATGGTTATCCTATAGTTTATACTATTTTTAGTCCAGTCAAATGGTAGTTTAAAGTGGAAAGTTCTGGTGTAATTGTTGTTTGTGGTTTACTTTATGTTTTTTGGGGTGCTGAACACGAATCTAAAGTTGTCCAACAAAATTTCCCGCGGCAAATATAAGAAATCATCGAAAACTACTAAAAAAATATTTTTTATTGGTTTTCAGCTTATAACTTGCAAAGCAATCTATTAACGCAAAAAGTGGTCTAGTAGTAAAATAAAAAGGAGAAAATAACCTACAATTTATGTCTATAACATTTATTTGTACGTCGTACGGTTTTCACGCAAACGGGAGTTGAAATATTGGGAAGGCTTGGAGAGTGCTGAAGTGTAAACAGTTTGTGGCCGGACTGCGCTGGCAGTCAGTTTTATGTTTTTCGGTGTGCTGAACAAGAATCTAAAGTTGTCCAACAAAAATTTTACTCGCAAATATGAGAAATCATCATAAAACCACTATCTTCTTTTATTTTTTTTAGTGGATTTCGCCTTATAACTTGCAAAGCAAGCTATTTACGAAAAAA
>KZ651077.1:1165235-1175665 GCA_001010745.2 Gerris buenoi | reverse complement strand
TAATAACATCTTAAGTTAAAAAGAATAACAAGATTAAGTATGACAAATTAAATAATAAAATAAGATACAATACACATATAACGAAAAACTATTATTCTGAAGGTAATAATATTAAGGTAGCAAAATGACATAGAATATTAATTCAGGAGGCGTTGTGTTCCAAGGTACAAGAGGGGACGCATTTTACAAACATGGCGACTAACGCTAAGAACTTAGGCTTAACATATTCAAATAACTTATGAAAATACTCACCAATCAATGCTGAAATCAACAAGCGGTGATTGGGCCTCAACAAGAACACCCACTTAATACTAAAAATCGAAAAAGATGGGGAAAACTTTTTACTTTTGCACTTCAAAACAAACTTTTTCCCACAGCGTCCACGTGTTCCACGTGATCCACATGAAACTAACTCTACGGCTTCCTAGCGGCTAGTTCTTCAACATAGTTGAATTTCAGCTCGCTAGGTGCCAGGACTACTCAGAAATGGAAAGTGTTCCAAGGTACACTATGCTCAAGGTACAACAACCTTCCCTACTGGTCGTCTTCTTCTTCCGACCCTTCAAGGATCCAAACATAGGATAATAATAAAATAAATAAATAAAATAAATAAAAATAAAATAGAATGGTGTTCCATTTAAGACAAGATGTAGAATGTCAAAACCATATGGGTTCTAACAAATTAACGCTTTTTTTTTTTTTAAATGTTATTACAATTTTTAGTTTGACATTACGTCCGTCATTACTGCATCAGTAAAGTGCAAAACTCACCAAAATTAGCGCATATTATGAACTTTCCTTCGCTAGCGCTGCTCAGACATTTTTTTTTTTGGCATCTACAGACCCTACCTTCTTTCTGTTTGTTTCTCATAGAATACATTCTTCGTGGAACGAGACAGCGCCAACTTGGTTTCGTTTGTCAATCCTAAATATTAATTCATTAATATTGGAGTAGGGCTTTCTCAGACAATGGAAAGTATTCTTAAATTTAAAGAAGTGTATTATTTTTTGTAAAGTAAAATACCGTTTTCTTGTTCCAACTATGATAGGGTATGCAAATGATATTGCTTTGTTGTGGGTGTATAAAAACTATGTTTCAAACTATAGTAGTGTGTAAAAAACTATTTAACACTTTAACAAAACCTATTGGTATTTTCGGACCGCGAAAGTCGTAAAAACATTGTGGAAGCAGTAATAGACGACCAAACTGTAACAAAGACACAAAGCTCTATTAAGGAAGAGCACAAAGTGGAACTGGAGACCTGGTTTCCTGACCAACATTTCACTCATATGTAAAGGGTCCGGTTGTCTTGTTTCAATCCAGTATTGGGATGACACAAGGAATAGCACAAAGTGGAACTGGAGACATGGTTTTCTAACCAACACTTCATTTATGTGTGAAGGGTCCGGTTGTCTTGTTTCAATCCAGTATTGGGATGACACAAGGAATAGCACAAAGTGGAACTGGAGACATGGTTTTCTAACCAACACTTCACTTATGTGTGGAGGGTCCGGTTGTCTTGTTTCAATCCAGTATTGGGATGACACAAGGAATAGCACAAAGTGGAACTGGAGACATGGTTTTCTAACCAACTCTTCACTCATGTGTGAAGGGTCTGGTTGTCTTGTTTCAATATTGTGCCAGTATTGGGATGATACTAAGTTCACCCGGGTTTGTTCAAAGGAACCTCCTATGTGGTCTCAGGCGTCATAAGTAAATTTGTAATATGCGCTTATTTTAGACAGCTTTGTATTTTACTGAAGCAGTAACATATGTACCGAATTTCATCTAAATCGGTCAAATTTTACTTAAGTTATGAACATCAGTAAATTTTGTGACGGTTGGTTTTGTGCGACGTTCGTTTTTATCACTCCTGGGTTCCAGTCGCCGCGCCGTAGGATAGACATCGGATTATATACACATTCGGTATGTTTACTAGATATATATATTTCAGGCGTTTCTCAATTTAATTTGAGTTAGTTAATCTTTATTTTTTGCTATGAAGAATTTGAAGTTGATAATCATAATAAAAAATAACCCAAGGTTACAAAATTTAAAAATTTTAATTGTCGGGTATTATTGAATTATATTTTTTCTTCCCCTCTGAATTAAAATGATTCTTATTTGCAAGTGTTTAATAGAGTGCAAAACGTTATCACTTTAAATCCAAATCCAAGGGGTGGAGAGATTCAAACGATATTATTCTTTGAACGGTTTTAAGTCATTCTAAATTATTCTTTTGTAACTTGGCTTTCTTAATCGTACAATTTTTAAGTCTTGTGCATTTTATTAATTATATTTTAATCAGTTAACATTGTTATCATTTTTGTATCTTCTTTAAATGTAGTTTAATTAATTATTATTATTTAATTATTACATGTTTAAAAAGCATATTATTGTAATTAAATCCCAAATAATAACCATATGAACACGAACACAATTAACATTAAATAAAAATAAATGTGACCCCACTGGGGATCGAAACAGGTCAATAATTTTAAGTGGCATTACAGTGGGACCATTCATTCAAAATGGGACACGAGCTAGCAGTTTCACACAAATTTTTTGTGTAAATTAATTGTAAATAATTTCTTTTTTACCGCGTTATTCTCTTTTATTTTCCATTCTCTTTCAATTTCTTTTAAGCTTTAGTTTCAATGCGGCTTTTACGCATTTAAGTTTTCACATAAATGATTTCTTCATTTAAAACGTGCTACACTGATCTCACTGAACAAATAACTTTCGTGATAAATTTAATCTTCCTTCTCCGCGTTTAAAAATCTGTGCCGGGTTGTTGGGAGCATACCAAGTGTGGATGTTTGTATTTAGAGGTGGTTTTATTGTGTGTACGTGCTCGTGGTAATGTGTCAGGGTTTGCTCTGTCCCCGTCCACTATTCAGATGAGAGTTGACGTCCCTGTCACCGTGTTACATTTGCTTATGAGTTATTACCGCAGTTTTGTGGCTCTTAAAATGTCATCAACTGGTAATGTGTGCCAACGGGTCAAACAAAACATTATTCGCTAACTTTATACTTTTTTCGGATTTTTTATTCAGCATTTTATTACTTTTATTTTACTTTTAAAGATAAAGTTTTCTAATAATATTTTTTCGAGATTTTGATGGATTTTGTCGCTTAGATGTCCTCTGAGTCCAAAAAAGTGTTTTTTTATTAATGTCTGTTGGACTCATGGAGCCTAAACTACTAGGCCGATTTTCGACGAAATTTGGTATACATGTTCAGAAAAATTATACCTCGAGGGGAAATTTAAAAATGAATTTTAGCTCTAAGTTTAAGGGCGCTACATCCCAATAACTCTGAAAAAACGTGAAAAAAATATTACTCGAAAACGGTTTCCGACTAATTATGATTTTAAAAAAATCGAAAATAAGTCCATTTAACGATATAAGCCGTTTTCCCTACAAAAAACTAGTTTCCGAGATAGTGAAAAAAAATAATATGATTTTGTTAAAAATCGAAAATAAAACTGAGCCCAAAAAAATTGTCTACACTTGGTCAAAATTAGTTAAATAAAAATAAAAGTGGCACCGCTAAAGATTAAAACATCCACCATTAATTTCCAGTGAGGCCTCTCTTAATAGACTTCGATAGAACGCACCATTTTTGAGTAGACTCGATTTTAATCAGAAGAATAATTATGATTTTTAAAACAGAATGTTTTTGTTTTTATTGATATGTTTTATTGCTTCCGAGCTTACCAAATGTAACGGAAGCATTGTGTTCACTTTTGTTTTATGTCTCCGATTTTAAAAATTCCAAGACAGAAATTCGTTTTAGGCATCAGGGAACATTTTTGGTTCCGTGTCTGTCTGGTGGTCTGTGTGTCCGCGAATCCTGAAACGTGCGACGATAACTTAAATAAATGTCGACTGATTTTGATGAAATTCAGTAGACGTGTTTATTTTACCAATGCCCAGTATGAGTTCGTTGGACAACGATATCCGTTCAGGCGTTCACGCGCAACGATCCTGTTAACTTGAACTTAAAATTTAAAATTAGAATTTTAGGTCGGGAAAAAATCAAACTTCGTCAAATTCTATGACAAAAAAAAAATGTTTTTCAAATACTATTTTTTAGTAAAACCAACTGAAACACCGCTATGAAGTGTTAAAGATTGCTAAAAACTATTAATAGTTTTTACACAATAAATTTATATGAGAGATTTAGTGAGATGCGGTTTGAAAGAAAAAACTTTGTTTCCTACTAGTGTCGTAAAATACAGGGTGACTGGCGATAAAGTTTGGAAAAGATATAGGGCGATAGTACACCTCATGCGGAACAAAAATCACCATATATACCATAGGTCAATTCTTAACCGTTCTCCCACTAGGTCAAAATTAGCGAATTTTCGAGGGGTGTCGTCCTTGCCTTATAAATCGAATGGTTGGTCCTAAAATATGAATGATAGAATAATGATATTGTTATCGTTGGAAAGCTTAGAAAATTTCCTAAAAGAAATCCTAATTCCTTTTATTCAGATTAGCATTTGCTGAGTACTCATTTTTATTGAAATTATTGAGAATTTTTTTATTATTTTATTTTTTTGGTGGTGGCAAAACTTACTAACCAGTGTAGCTGCATTAAGTACACTTTCTGGAAAACTTCCTCATTTACTTACCTTTCAAAAAGTATTCATAACTTTACCCATTTATTTGGCCATATTTTGAGTAATAACCGATGGAAGTTAGAAAAATGATTGTAAATTCCAGAAAAATACGAAGTTTAAAAAAATTTTAAACTTTGAGTGACCGCCATTTTGGAACGGTAGAAGATAGAAAGCTCAAGTTTGCGGCAAATAATTTCTTTTTTTAAGCCCTTTCCAAAAATGTATCATTTTATGGGTGTCCCAATTTAAAATTTAAAAGTTGAATCCAATATGGCGGCATCCAATATGGCGGTAAAAATTATTACCCGACAAAAAAGTAGTTTTTTATAAATGATAAAGATACCCGCAAACCGGAACTTAATATCTCAATTATAACCGGAGGTATAGCCGTTTCCGGACTTTTAGATCCCCCTTAGATTGCTGTATGGTACGTATTTTTCTGGAATTTACAATCATTTTTCTAACTTCCATCGGTTATTACTCAAAATATGGCCAAATAAATGGGTAAAGTTATGAATACTTTTTGAAAGGTAAGTAAATGAGGAAGTTTTCCAGAAAGTGTACTTAATGCAGCTACACTGGTTAGTAAGTTTTGCCACCACCAAAAAAATAAAATAATAAAAAAATTCTCAATAATTTCGATAAAAATGAGTACTCAGCAAATGCTAATCTGAATTAAAGGAATTAGGATTACTTTTCTTTTAGGAAATTTTCTAAGCTTTCCAACGATAATAATATCATTATTCTAGCATTCATATTTTAGGAGCAACAATGCGATTTATGAGGCAAGGACGACACCCCTCGAAAATTCGCTAATTTTGACATAGTGGGAGAACGGTTAAGAATTGACCTATGGTATATATGGTGATTTTTGTTCCGCATGAGGTGTACTATCGACTTATATCTTTTCCAAACTTTATCGCCAGTCACCCTGTGTATTTACATCATCAGGGTAATTAACAATATAAGGGCTTTGAACTTATAAAATCTTATGAAATCTCTCATATATATACTTTAACGGTTGCTAACTTAAATTTAATCTTATAACAATAAAGTAATATAACTTTAATGTTAATGGAACAATAAAGTACATGATAGGATGCGAGGAAGCTATGTGCCACACTAATTGGCAGTCTATTCTCTAACTATTAGATTAAAACCGAGTTTACTATACTCGTAAAACTTTAGTGTACCTTTGTTTATTAAGAATGCTTTTTTTTTCTTTAATTAAAACCATCTTTAAGATGATAGTTAAGGGGCTGATCTCGATCTCTCTTAGTATACACTTAACTTCTTATAAAAATGTTATCGATAATTTTAGTCTTATAGATTCTAGTTTTAAGTTATATGATGTTCTAGTTCTAGTTAGTTATCTCGGTAGCATATGTAATACATATGTAGTTATATTTTGGCTAGATGATGCTAGTATCTCCCCAGTTTTACGATAGAGAGCGTGCCAAATTACTGAGATAAAATAAAAGGTATTTTCCAGCCAGTATAGGAGAAGCTTTATAGTATGTCTCTTATCCTTATTATATGTTGGAGGCTCTTTCCATTAGCCAATTAGGAAATTTATTGGGGCCGATGGTCTAAGACCATTAATTATATTATCATCCATGTTGTCGCTTAGATGTCCTCTGAGTCCAAAAAAGTGGTTTTTAATAAATGTCTGTTGGACTCATGGAGCCTAAACTACTAGGCCGATTTTCGACGANCTCATATATATACTTTAACGGTTGCTAACTTAAATTTAATCTTATAACAATAAAGTAATATAACTTTAATGTTAATGGAACAATAAAGTACATGATAGGATGCGAGGAAGCTATGTGCCACACTAATTGGCAGTCTATTCTCTAACTATTAGATTAAAACCGAGTTTACTATACTCGTAAAACTTTAGTGTACCTTTGTTTATTAAGAATGCTTTTTTTTTCTTTAATTAAAACCATCTTTAAGATGATAGTTAAGGGGCTGATCTCGATCTCTCTTAGTATACACTTAACTTCTTATAAAAATGTTATCGATAATTTTAGTCTTATAGATTCTAGTTTTAAGTTATATGATGTTCTAGTTCTAGTTAGTTATCTCGGTAGCATATGTAATACATATGTAGTTATATTTTGGCTAGATGATGCTAGTATCTCCCCAGTTTTACGATAGAGAGCGTGCCAAATTACTGAGATAAAATAAAAGGTATTTTCCAGCCAGTATAGGAGAAGCTTTATAGTATGTCTCTTATCCTTATTATATGTTGGAGGCTCTTTCCATGAGCCAATTAGGAAATTTATTGGGGCCGATGGTCTAAGACCATTAATTATATTATCATCCATGTTACTTGAAACCGTCGACCCAGTTATCTCAAGTTTCCTAACCAACCACATGTGTTTTTTTCGTAAATTTTTTCAATATTGGTGTTGTACTGATTTAGAGAGAATGCATTGCGCAAGTACAATTTTAAGATAAATTAACTTAATAAATAATTATTATTCAATATCTAAGTTCAAGTATTTTCTAATATTATGATGCACTGTTTTTGTAATATTATTTGAAAATACCTTTATAAGTTTAATAGTTTATACTGTAACGTTACTAACTTGTAATATATTGTTCAATTCGTCCCTTTTCTATTAATCCTCTTTTAAGTGTGGGTCGTTTAAGGGTAATTTAAAAAAATTTAATCGTATATTTATTCTGCAATTGGCTATATTTCACTCCTCTCCGGGGCATATTCATGGTTATAAACATCGTAAAATCTACATCATATTTATGCTAATTATTTTCACATATTTTTTTTTATAACTTACTTTAAGTTGTCCCATGTAAGCACTAGAACTCTTCTTACTTTACTTGAGTTTTATACATTATAAATTTATAAAGATTTATTTAGATACTGCATTTAATGATTTTTTGATTGCAAGTGAATGATTTTGTCTCGCGAGGAAGCATTGTACCACACTGATTGGCAGCTTATTTTAATTTGTCGGATCGATTTCTTTGTTAGACGCAATAGAAATTGGTTCTAGACCTGAATTCTTATTGTTGTCATTTAGAATCGTTTCGTCTGTTCATAGAGTAATTTTAATTAATTGAATTGCAATGATAACTGTTTAATCAGGTCGAGTTTCAAGTCTACGAGAGATGAATCAAACTTTCATTGATTACTCAAAAGTCGAAGGGTTTGATTTATACAAGTTTGAATTTGAATTGAAGTTGCGACTTGCTTTTCTGGTGCTTTTGCCATCTACCTATAAGTTAAGGATTTTAGTGCTTTGGGGACTTAAACTGAAACAAGTTTCAAAGTGGTTAATAAAGTTACCTAAAATTCTGGATCCGGATCTAAACTGCAACAACGTTATACTTAGTGGTGAAGGTCTGAGGTGAATGCGTATTTTCCAAAATAGCTCGTTACCCGGCTTTCCTCCCACCTAAGTCGATCCCCGTGCCAATTTAAAGTTTAAGTGAAGAGGAGTTTGGAAAAGTTAAGTTACTCCAATTTACTAGAGGATAGAGTCAACTTGCACTTAGAGCACTTCATAAAAATATATATATATCGGGTGGTGTCCATCAAATAATGCTTTAAAAAAATAATGTCTTATACTAATAGTTCGATGACAGATTATTTGATCTTTTTTATTCTAAGTGTATATAGTGAGAAAGTATTTCGATAGCGCGAAAATCAAATGAGATTTTGTTGTACATATTTACATTGTTCATTGTTAAATCTTAGCTCATCTTAGCTTGTTCGTTGTTAAATCTTAGCTCATCTTAGCTTGTTCGTTGTTAAATCTTATTTAATGAGATATTGGTGACAATAAATTTAAGTTTAATCTTATAAATAACTCTTTGCTGATGGAATGATTATATCACATATTATTGAATTTAAATTTAATTTCATTACGTAACGTATATGAAGATATTTTGTTGGGGGTTGTCGTTTTTGTTAAACATAAACGAAAAGTGTTACCTCATTAAAACGTCTTCCAATTAGTGTAGCACACAGCTTTATCCCGTTCTAGTATTGCACCAGTTGTTGAATGAGTATAAAATAAATTAATTCGACATATTTATAAATTTAGATGTTGCTAAACATTTAGGGTGTGCACATTAAAAGAAATCCGCATAAAAATAATTTGACACTTCTCGATTGGCGGTGTTGTAAGATTTATTTTTATTCTGTATTATAATATATAAGGAGATGCTTTACGTGACCATCTATCGACTAATTTTTCAATAAAATTCCTCCCGTTGCTAAAACTGTTGTCGGCCAACGGACAGTCAGATAATACACGAGATAGAACATAGTCCCTAATATCTGAAACACTTCTGTGTGAAAAATTATTAATTTGAAAAAAATGCAGTACCTTTTTTAATTATTATTATTATTTTTATTTATTTATTTTAAAAATAATTATTTATAGGCATAGATTAAAATTTATCAGTGAATAAATTTGGTAGAGCTGTTAATTAAAAGGCTCCTCTCTATGAGATAAATTGATAAAATCAGAGAGATACTGTGTGTATTCTGAAGACAATTTATTGTCCAATGTATCATAGCAATAGATAAAAGCAATAAATCTCTCTTATCATCGACTAATTTGCTATTTCCATTTATCTCTCTAACAAGAAAGGCAGGTACATTTATCGGCTAATTGACAAATACTTATCTTATTGTATTCTCTTTGAAGCCTACATTTGAATAGAAGTGATATTTATTTGTATGCATGTTTATAAGTGTGTATAGTGTATATGCATATGATATATGTATCCATTATATTGAACTTTATTAAAAAAATTGCATACAAATATTCATAAAAAGGGCTCATAATTATTTCAATAACTACTCCCAAGTTTGTTTATATATTTTACATTTATAACGGTACAAATTGTAAACAATATTAATTAGTGTTTTTTCATTAAGTACTTAATGCCTACATTGCATTTTATTTTAGATTCACGAGATCTCCTGGGATTAAAAACTTTGATAACGTTTTAATTAAAAATATGGCGTTTTGTTCTGTTATTTCCTCGCCCTTACTGTGGCTTTTGTAAAGACTTTTTCCCCCTCTCGTTTTTGTTATTTTGTTTAAGAAATAATATCGTGAGTTGCATTGCGTCGGTTGGAACTGAAGGTTCATCTGTTAGGGGTTTTTCCTCTTTAATTTTTCCCCTGAGCAGAACCTTTTTATGATTTTTCATCTTTCTTGTCTTTTTTAACTTTTGCTTCGTATTTTTTATGATTTATACATTTTTATAATTATACGAAATATATAACTTATTATAACGATGATTTAAAACCTTATTTTATTATTGTTTTAGTACAGGACGAGTGCGCTGTATTATGAGATACTTTTACTCTCCCGAATATATTTTATAATCCGTCAACTATTCATTTCAGCAATATTTCTCCTTTTTTTAAAGCACCTGCAGGCCTGTAATTTCTGTTTAATGAAGCTTAACGAACATTCATTTAAAAAAAAAAAAATGTTTTCCATTATACAAATTACTGTACAGTTTACATTTATATTGTCAAAATTTTACACGTCAAAAGCTGTTTCCACACATTTTGAATAGATTTTTCTGTTATAAATTTATCTCCCATATAATCATACTTATAATAATTTCTTCCTCTTTAAAAGTTGACTTAATCCTTTTTTCTATGCTTAGTTTTAGAGTAGATTTTTAAAGATTATTTCCTTTATTCTAATATCATTTTAGATCTAGTCAAAGATAAGATTTTGTTGCATATAACCACAAGACCACGTTGGGTATTTTCTGTTAATCTCCCCCCCCCCCCCCCCC
>KZ651077.1:1149670-1161700 GCA_001010745.2 Gerris buenoi | reverse complement strand
ATTTACAATCTTCATTTTGACAGGTTTCAAATTTATGATTTTTATAAATAAGAGATAAACATTAAATGACAGCAAAACAGGAAATACATCGATTATATTATTTCAAATATATCGATGGCACGGTTTAAGAAAATTTAAAACGTAGTATATAAAAAGTTATTTTTATCTTGCAATTATTTCATAACGTAGGTTATAATATAGAGAAAAATAATTGTGATTCACACATTTTAAGGTCTCTTGAGTCCAACAAAGTTGTTTAAAAAAATATGTCCGCCGTCTCAGCAGCGTGGACCTTTAACTGCTCGGCGGGTTTAGTTGAAATTTGGCATATATCTTTAGAAAAATTAATTTTAGCTTTAAATTTGGGGGTGCTACCTTTCAAGGAATAAATATTTCTCGAAAAAGGTCTTGAAAATTTTGATTGAAATGCTAACCAACATCTTGAATCTAACATAATAATTCGTTTGAAAGTAAATCTGATATTGCCGAAAATCGTAAATTAATTATAAACAATTATCTTTTAAGTATGCTTAATTATACATTGATCAAATTACATTTTCACTATCATCATCTATATGAGAAAATTTTGTTGGAGACTGATTTTTTCCTTTCTTTCATGTTATATTTTTCTGATTGCGAATAAATGCTGAGACGAATATTTTTGGGTCGGTAGTTTCTTTGGTTGAAACCCAGTGGAGTGTTGTAATTTGGGTGGAATTGTCCATTGTGTGGGCCGGTTTCTCTCCGAGTCCATTATTAATGTATAGGCCGCAGCTAGTTGAGTCCGGCCCTTTTTCTTCCCTATCAAATATTTATCCGATCCGAAGACACCTTTCCATTGGAATTAAGGGTTTCCTTCTAACTGGTTTTCACACTGAATATCCCTTTAAAGGCGTCCACAACTTTGACTTTCCGCTGCCTCCCAATATTAGAACCTTTAAAACCCTTGCTATTATTAATGAACCCTTGCATGCCTTCAGTAAAATTTTCTTCCTATTTCGATCAGGATACGAAAAAAGTATACATTTTCTATTTAAAGAACTCTTAAGTGTAGCCAGGAGGTTGTAAGAGTTTCTATTGGATGCTCAACCACTGTCATATTTCTAATTCTAGAGAAATATGATTTACTCTAAAGGGTGTCCGCCGTTTAGGGCAATTATTCTTTAATACGTGAAAGTTTATCATGTTAATAAGTTTAAATAATGACAAATTAGAATGCAGTTGTTTTCACCATTCTTTTTGAGTTTTATCCTTTTAGTTTGTTCAATAATGAGTAGAATTTATTTTTTTTATTTCCAGCTTTTTGTCACGAATTTTTCATGTTCTTACATCAATTTACTCTCTGTGTTCTATGGCCCAATGCCATCTTTATTGTATTAGATCCATTATTAATATATGTTGCAGTTACCCTGATGATGACATCGTCTTAAAGTTGTCGAAATTTTAAGTATTTTATCTACGATTGATACGAAATATAAACATTATATCTCTGTTTAGATGCGCAGAAAGTGATTCTTTTCGTACTTGTATTCATCGCGCATGCGCGTCTCATAAATCTGAAGAATTCCTCTTCTTTACCGACCTAGGGTGGTAAAAAAGAAGAATTCTTCACCTTTACGCACGATTAGCGAGTTTGTTTACATTTAACAAAACTATATTTTCTGTTACTTTAATTAAAGTAACTCGCATGCAAAATGCTTCTTTCCGCACTCGACGCGTAATGTACCTACTATTTCTTAACAACATACCTTGGCCCGAGTTTAGTTGTCTGTAACTATAAAATTTGTAAACAAATTTTTAGTTGGTTTCGTGAAAATAAACAATTAATCATTTACTTTTTAATGATAGATATATATGATGTTTTGATATACATATTATTATATGATGATATTTTCAAGTTAGGTGTAAATATTAGAACCATTTATTACTTGATGTGATACTAAACAAAAACTATGTAATTTTCTTTCTTTGTTGAATTTAATGAATAAAACACTATTTAAATTAGGTATTAGGTACTTTTTTGTTTGTCTTAAACACATGTATTTTTATCACATTAACATACCGGTTTCAGCATGTTTGCTATCTTCAGTGTTTAAGTACAACTAAAAACTTTTTCTTTTTGTGGCTTATTTAATATTGATTTTCTTAAAATAAAAAAAAAATAAAAATATTTACACGTTTTTGTAATCCTGAATCTCTTTTCTAAATTATATTTTTTGACTCTCGGTAATTTTATTAATATTTGTAAAAATAAGAAACTGAATACCCGTTACTATCAAGAAAATATTAACAATGACTTTTTTTGTAAACCCAAAAATAAGAAAATTTTTCCTCTTGGGTACTCTATCGTGGGACACGTTGTGTCCCTTTAGTGGAAAAAGGTCAGGGATCTAAAAAAATTTTCTGCTGTAGACAATAAGCTATAAAATAATAGTTTTATTGCATGCTTGGTAGGCTTGTGTTTTATTTTCTCTTATAAACCTTAGTATAAAAAGTACCTAGTAGTATGTAGAAGTTGCATTAATTTCCTTTCTTTCTTTTCTTAATTTTCTTTCTTTTTTTAGTTATATTGAAATGTGCTAACTGAACTTTCTACCTCTCTATGCGGATAGATTTCCCCGTAAAATTAAATTAATATTAACATTTCCTTTTGTTCTCCAGCTGATAATAAAATCTAATTGTAAAGGCGGTCTTAAGAGATACTTAGGCAGTTGGTAATTTAAAAACTTTATTACTGCAGTTACATGAACTTTCACGAAAGGAATCGTTTTAGAATAAGGAATAACTATTTGTTAAATAAATATTTAATGTATAGAACAAATTAACTTTTATAGTTATTTAAGATTGTTATTACACTAAAAATAAGTAATTCTTAATTTGATACGTTTGCTCGAAATGGGCTGGAAATGTTTTATGTTGGTTTTATTTTGCATTTTTCTCGTGGAAGTTGTTATAATAATTGTCGTATTTTTATACCTCTATAGTGTTAAATTATTGCTGATCCTGCCATTTTACTTTTTTGCTACGTTTTTATTAACTTGGTTTCTTGTTTCTTTGTTTGTCCGGTACAAATCTTGCAATCGAATTTTAACAAACATCCCGAGTAGCTAGACATTTAAAACTTTCAGAACAGCTCAGAACACGATGACAATGCAATATTTTAATACTTTTAGTCATTTTTCAGCAGAACTTAACTCGTTTTCAGCAAATTTGCTGAATGAAAAGATAGTTCGGAAAAAATCTGCAAGTTATTTTATTTGTTTTGTCATATCCCATAATATTTACAATCTTCTTTTTGACAGGTTTCAAATTTATGATTTTTATAAATAAGACATAAACATTTTAATGACAGCAAAACAGGAAATACATCGATTATATTATTTCAAATATATCGATGGCACGGTTTAAGAAAATTTAAAAACGTAGTATATAAAAAGTGATTTTTATCTTGCAATTATTTCATAACGTAGGTTATAATATAGAGAAAAATAATTGTGATTCACACATTTTAAGGTCTCTTGAGTCCAACAAAGTTGTTTAAAAAAATATGTCCGCCGTCTCAGCAGCGTGGACCTTTAACTGCTCGGCGGGTTTAGTTGAAATTTGGCATATATCTTTAGAAAAATTAATTTTAGCTTTAAATTTGGGGGTGCTACCTTTCAAGGAATAAATATTTCTCGAAAAAGGTCTTGAAAATTTTGATTGAAATGCTAACCAACATCTTGAATCTAACATAATAATTCGTTTGAAAGTAAATCTGATATTGCCGAAAATCGTAAATTAATTATAAACAATTATCTTTTAAGTATGCTTAATTATACATTGATCAAATTACATTTTCACTATCATCATCTATATGAGAAAATTTTGTTGGAGACTGATTTTTTCCTTTCTTTCATGTTATATTTTTCTGATTGCGAATAAATGCTGAGACGAATATTTTTGGGTCGGTAGTTTCTTTGGTTGAAACCCAGTGGAGTGTTGTAATTTGGGTGGAATTGTCCATTGTGTGGGCCGGTTTCTCTCCGAGTCCATTATTAATGTATAGGCCGCAGCTAGTTGAGTCCGGCCCTTTTTCTTCCCTATCAAATATTTATCCGATCCGAAGACACCTTTCCATTGGAATTAAGGGTTTCCTTCTAACTGGTTTTCACACTGAATATCCCTTTAAAGGCGTCCACAACTTTGACTTTCCGCTGCCTCCCAATATTAGAACCTTTAAAACCCTTGCTATTATTAATGAACCCTTGCATGCCTTCAGTAAAATTTTCTTCCTATTTCGATCAGGATACGAAAAAAGTATACATTTTCTATTTAAAGAACTCTTAAGTGTAGCCAGGAGGTTGTAAGAGTTTCTATTGGATGCTCAACCACTGTCATATTTCTAATTCTAGAGAAATATGATTTACTCTAAAGGGTGTCCGCCGTTTAGGGCAATTATTCTTTAATACGTGAAAGTTTATCATGTTAATAAGTTTAAATAATGACAAATTAGAATGCAGTTGTTTTCACCATTCTTTTTGAGTTTTATCCTTTTAGTTTGTTCAATAATGAGTAGAATTTATTTTTTTTATTTCCAGCTTTTTGTCACGAATTTTTCATGTTCTTACATCAATTTACTCTCTGTGTTCTATGGCCCAATGCCATCTTTATTGTATTAGATCCATTATTAATATATGTTGCAGTTACCCTGATGATGACATCGTCTTAAAGTTGTCGAAATTTTAAGTATTTTATCTACGATTGATACGAAATATAAACATTATATCTCTGTTTAGATGCGCAGAAAGTGATTCTTTTCGTACTTGTATTCATCGCGCATGCGCGTCTCATAAATCTGAAGAATTCCTCTTCTTTACCGACCTAGGGTGGTAAAAAAGAAGAATTCTTCACCTTTACGCACGATTAGCGAGTTTGTTTACATTTAACAAAACTATATTTTCTGTTACTTTAATTAAAGTAACTCGCATGCAAAATGCTTCTTTCCGCACTCGACGCGTAATGTACCTACTATTTCTTAACAACATACCTTGGCCCGAGTTTAGTTGTCTGTAACTATAAAATTTGTAAACAAATTTTTAGTTGGTTTCGTGAAAATAAACAATTAATCATTTACTTTTTAATGATAGATATATATGATGTTTTGATATACATATTATTATATGATGATATTTTCAAGTTAGGTGTAAATATTAGAACCATTTATTACTTGATGTGATACTAAACAAAAACTATGTAATTTTCTTTCTTTGTTGAATTTAATGAATAAAACACTATTTAAATTAGGTATTAGGTACTTTTTTGTTTGTCTTAAACACATGTATTTTTATCACATTAACATACCGGTTTCAGCATGTTTGCTATCTTCAGTGTTTAAGTACAACTAAAAACTTTTTCTTTTTGTGGCTTATTTAATATTGATTTTCTTAAAATAAAAAAAAAATAAAAATATTTACACGTTTTTGTAATCCTGAATCTCTTTTCTAAATTATATTTTTTGACTCTCGGTAATTTTATTAATATTTGTAAAAATAAGAAACTGAATACCCGTTACTATCAAGAAAATATTAACAATGACTTTTTTTGTAAACCCAAAAATAAGAAAATTTTTCCTCTTGGGTACTCTATCGTGGGACACGTTGTGTCCCCCCCCCCTTCCTCTCTCTCTTTCTCACTCTCTCTCTCTCACTATATATTTATACCCACATATATATATATGTCTATGAACCTTTCATTCTTTTAAACAAAAATGTTAGCCTTTAAGAACTCCAACCTAAACACGTAATAGCAAAAGAGTTTCTTTACAGAAAGTAGACTCTTAAAACTTTTCTTTCTTGTTAAAATAATGAGTAATTTTCCCAGTCTTTTTTCCTGTTCATCCTTGTTTCTTCTTTACTTACTCATTCTTCTCTACTTTTATACTCACTATTATCATTAAGTTCAAACGGATATGGTTGGCTTATTATGCTTGTTAGCCTTGTTATTTCTTTTAAAAGCTTTTAAGATTATTTTTGATTCATCTAACGACCGCATCTTCAACGCTTTGTTTTTGTTGCTGTGTTAACTGCTCCTTTTCAAACGATGGCTTCTTAATTGCTTTTATATTCAACATTTTTCACAAAGCCACTTGATTTTTTTTTAATCTTAAGGCAAGGGGATGATTAGTCTAATGTTTTGGGACAAAGTAGTATCCCACTTCTGTTTTATAGGGGAGTAACAAGCTAAAGAAGTGCCCTTCCTTGCTACACTGCATGTTATGCATTAATCCCCCTTGGCAATCTTCACTAAAGCAGGTTGATTCTGCTGTTTAAACTTACTGCATTTTATTATTTATTTAGCTTCTTTTATTTTGTTCATTTATAACAAATAGTCCAGGAGATAGCGTGCAAAAAAGTGTCTGACTAACATCAAGCTAGTATTTGGTATACAAGTCAATCTTTTAGCGCCTTTTAAGAATATGTGGTCGGCTAAGTTCGTCTGCGGGACATTGCTTGGCAATAGGCGTTCGAAAAAAACAGATCGGTGGAGAGCGGCCCTGTCGCACAAAAAATGGTGGACAATGTGATTTTCATGATCCTGAGTACAGAATTAGTTAGTAGACCAAAAATCAAGTTGATGTTATTTTCACATTTGATAGGTTAGTTATTCAAATATTACTAAAAATAAACGTGGTCGCCTGTCAAGAGACAAACTAACATCAACTTAATTTTTGGTCTACTAACTAATTCTGTACTCAGGATCACGAAAATCACATTGTCCACCATTTTTGGTGCTACAGGGCCGCTCTCCACCGGTTTGTTTTTTTCGAATGCCTATTGCCAAGCTATGTCCCGCAGACGAACTTAGCCGACCACATATTCTTAAAAGGCACCAAAAGATTGACTTGTATGCAAAATTCTAGCTTGATGTTAGTCAGACACTTTTTTGCACGCTATCTCCTGGACTAAAAGCTTGTAAAGCGTGGATTAAGTGTACTTATTGTAGATACAAATTCGTCATCGATGACTTATTTCTCTGGAACTGAGGATTATCCCTTTAAAATTGTCTTATGTGGCGAGAGATATTATAGACCTTACTACTACAAATATTGGATTAAGTTGTATGGGAAATATACAAATAATATAAGCATGCAAATGTGCAGAAAAAGTGGTTCATGTCAGAGTTGGGAAAGAGGATGGGTGGTTAGATAAATGGATCCGGTGAGAATGTGACAAATGAAGGAGTACTATCAGTGACAGGGTGCAGACTAGAGAGGGCTCTTATATCGCTCCTTAGTGGACACCATCAAGATATAAATTGAAACTCGGTCCTAATGGACCCCAGTCCCAACACATGCCAACATGACAAGACACAGAAGAAGAGAAATGATACCAGACCAGCATGAATTCATCGAGGAAAAAATGCTCTAAAAGTAAAGAATAAGGACTTGCAACGGCAATCGCTCACTCAGATGTACAGAAAAAGAAAAAACTTCATAAGGTAGATTTTTTTTCTATTTTTGACAAACTACCTTTTCCCCAATATATCTTACAAGTCAATTAATCCTAAGAAAAACAAATCTTTAATGATATTTGTATTATTGCAGAGTTATAAAATTATAGATTAAAAGCCTTCATTACTGGTAAAGCTGCCGATTAATAGACGCATTTATGCACTATGAGCGGAGATGGTTGAAGTTAATATATGACCATCTGTCAGCTAACTTTGGAAATTCCATTGGCCAAGTAGTTTCCAAAATGCTGACTTTAATATTATAATCTGTGTGTATTAATGAATATATAACTTTTGGCAAAGCTTTATTTATAAACACGTATAAATACTTCTTATTTTTAATTGCAGAAGAAGAAATAATGTGTTTAAAGTAGAAATTGTACTATAAAACTAATTCAGTTAATGCGTAACAGTTAACAACTGAATTAGTTAATTATAACTCTAGTTACTAGAGTTAGAAAATAATATTTATAAAACATTTAATAAAAGTAACACTTAAAAAATTTTCAGAACAATCGCGGTTGTTTGACGTTAAAAATAAATTTTTTTATATGAAGTTTCGTGTGTTTTTAGGGTAGGTAGGAAACGTATATGCTTTTGGTAGTTCGTTTGTTCGTCCGTCGCATCTTGGATAACATCTCCTAACCTACTGTAGCTAGATATTTGAAATTTGGTATACAAATTAAACTTTTTGCCCAAAAACAGAAAAAATGTTGCGAACTTTACATCTCTACTTCCTGACGTCGTCTGACATTGTTTTCGGAAATGCATAATTTGTGAAAGTTTCAGATTTCTAGGCAGTCTAAAAGCGAGCTAAAATTTGTACCACTGAAACAAGTGAAGTTATAGAAATGTGTGTAATAAATAGGCTGAATATTAGTTCCCTCTTAATTGGGGGCTGGATCTATTTGATTGACACAATAGGTCCATGTGATGTCAAATTATTTGGTAAATTTGCACTTATTTACAATTGTCCGATTGACTTGAACTGTTCCTTTTTACCATTTAACAACTATTTACCTTGTACCGTGTCGATAAAATCAATAGTTTTTTTTTTTTAAATAATATATAAAATATCCACTCACGTACATACGTGAAATGTTGAGATAAAGGGGGTATTAAGAGTGGGGGAATCACTCAAGATAGCTTAAAACACCAAAACTGGTGGTATAAACACGTAAAACAAAATAATAGCTGCATAAAATTATAGAATAATACAAATAATTCAATGAATATTGTATAATAGTGATAGCGCGATGTTATAACTCATCATGTAAACAAAATAATTCTTCGGATTCTTCTTTAAAAAGAAGAATGAATTGCGTTTTTTTAAATCCAGCAGAAAAGAACACTCGCATACATACACTATTCATAGACATTGTACAATTGATATGATTAATCGATTATTACTTGTTGATCAATAATTACATATCAATAAAGATCACACTTTTGTATACAAGAGTGTGATTTTCCTTAGTCCCAATGTACATTAGACTAAATATCCCTTTGTCTTAATAGTCATTAAGACAAAGGAATATAAAGAGGAGAGTTTACAACCCTTAGTCTATCAATCTTTTAGGACTAAGGGACATCCAGTTCTATAGGCTTTGGGACTAAGGAACATCACACTTTTGTATACAAAAGTGTTCTGTTTATGACAGAGCATAAACAGAAACAGAAGCAGAATTCTTGGTGTGACGAGTCTTATATCAAGCGCTTCAAAAGTGATGTGTTTTGAACACATACTTTGTCATATATCGATATATTCTCCTAATATATCGACAGTGACTGTTATCTTCTAATAACAATGTATATAATGGCCGACGAAGATTTTTTGACAGTGTTTTAGCGATGTTTTTTTTTTCATTATAAGACATTTATTTACAAAGATATTTGGCACCCAATTCCAGTGTTTTTAGCTATCCTGAGTGAATCTCCCACCCTTAGAACCCCCCTGTCCCAACATTTTCCGTATGTACGCGAGTGGATATTTTATATTTAAAAAAAAAAAACTATTGATTTTATCGACACGTTACAAGGTATAATAGTTGTTAATTTGTAAAAAGGACCAGTTTAAAAAAAAAACCGATGTCAATCAGACAATTATAAATAAGTGGGTGAACAAGTGCAAATTTACCAATTATTTTTAGAATGAAGTTCCTTATGGCACGTTTCAGCGCCAGGAGTGAATTAGAAAGAAAAAATATCTCTATCGTAATCAACCGTTGACGATAACTTGAGTAAAAGCTGCCCGATTTAGTTGAAATTTAGTACCCATGTTCATTTTACTGATGCCCAGCAACGCCTAGGCAACGCCTAAGCGTTCGCGCGTAATGCTTTCGTAAACGTGAAAATGTAAAATTGGAATTTCAGGACGGGAAAAGATTCTACTATCGCCTATTCGATGAGACGAACTTTTTGTAAATAAAACCAACAGCCAAGCCGCTATGAAGAGATAAAGATCGTTAAAACTTGTAAAGCGGACCTAAACGTTTATAGTAAAAACAACGTTTTTACCGATCTTACGTTCTAAATCACAAATACTCTTATATATCGAGCTTTTAAAATGGTGGCCATTATTTCCCGAAAATAACCAAAATAGTGCCATCCTAAATTGCGCACCTTGCTCCACCTAAGTGCAATTTTTTATCATTTTTTTAGTAAGAAGCAAGGTAGGTTTTTATTTTTTTTTACTCACCTCTTATTTTTTATCAGTAGTAGTTAGTTTTAGAACTAACGTTTTAAAAAATCAAAACTAAACTGCACACATAAAAATTCTCTAGTTTGAATAGCCAAGTCTCCAGGTTGAATCGACCCCATTCCCGTGCACCCTTAAGGTTAGGTCTTTCGTTCAAATTCATTATCTAAATTCAAATCTAAAATTAAAATTCTTAATTACTTTGCCCTTGTAAAACCTATAAAAATTTATTTTGAAAACTAACTTACATTAGTTTTAAGGTACATATAAATTAGGTATTGTAATTTGTAATTATATAAGGATATTATTTTTTAGCTTTAAGCAGTTTACAAATAATGTTATACCAGACTCGGTCTCCATATCCCTTAACTCCATACTCCTTACCTTTGTGTTTTTAATCCTTCTATAGCCCTATTCTAGCCCCACTTTGTACTGTTGTTTTTAGTCACAAAAGCGTGTAAATTAAATATGTACCATAGCTAGTCTTTTACTTACCATGCTAACATTTACACTGAAGATGCTATAAATGTCGCGTATGTTTATTATTTTATAATTGTGGTGACAATATTGTTTTGTTATTTTTTATTAACCTCTCTAATCATAATTATGAGGTGGTACCACAATATCTCAGTCAAAGAAACCAAGCAATAAGCAATAGCACCACAAAATCGCCGTAAAAGAAACCAAGCAATAAGCAATAGTTAACTAAACTGAAATTTTTCACGTAATTATGATGTATTTCTTACGTAATTTGTATTGTGTTCTTTAATGATAATTTATTTATTATGTTAATATATCCGAAGAAATTTAATAGACTTTAAGAAATTGAATATTTGTTTCCATTTTTAGTTTCTTATTAATAATTTATTTTTGAGAGTTATCTGCATATCAATTATAATAATTGCCCTCTTTTTTGTTTCAGGTTTGTACAAATGTCAAAGGATTTTAGTGATTTGCTCTTGCTTACTAACCAGTTACTTCATTCTTAAAAGGTAAATATCTCCTTCCTATAATCTTTTTGAGAACCGCAGAAAATAGCCACAATTTAAATCCCAAAGTTTTATTATCTCAAAATTAAAACAATTTATTCTTCGGTTATATTTAACTGTCTGTCCTTCTGTCTTTGACGGACCTGATCTCCGACAGTACCCAACACAAAGATTCAAAACTTTGCAGTTACCTTTATGTGTAATAAGTAATAACCTGATCAGTGAAAAATTATAAGGAAGTCCCAAAAAAACATCCATCAAGAACTAGGGGTTGATGTTTTTGTCGGAATGCGTCATTTAGAGTGTTAAATGAAAGGGGACTCCCCGAGTTATACTATATATATTTGTTTTCGTTTTTGTACCAACTCATCTTTGTGCCATATGTCAATCTTTTTAACAAATCAACGAAAAAATACTCTGCCAATTAATGTGGCACATAGCTTCCTCGCAAAGAAAAGACCAAATTAAGAAAAATACCATAAATATCAAAAAGTTGGAACCGCGTGGCACTGTTCCAGTAAATATTTAATAAAATCGGAGAAGTTTAAACATTTGTTAAAGAAACAAAGCCTCCAACAAGCGCCAAACGTTAGCGCATCTATAATTTATTTAATAAAAAAATATAAAACTGCAACCAAATCGTAGAAACCTCTGTATAAAGACCGGGCCACACCTGTCCGCACCGTGCACGCACCGTATGACGGCCGTGTGTAGGCCGTGTGTTGGGCAACACTCGGTGAGGAATAAACCTAAGGAAATGTAAGGCATGGTCCACACCTTTCCGCACCGTGCTCTCACCGACATTTGGATTATTTTTGTTTACTTTTGACATTTCCTTAGGACAACACACGG
>KZ651077.1:1130818-1148735 GCA_001010745.2 Gerris buenoi | reverse complement strand
AAAAATGTTCCCTGATGTCTGAAACGGATTTCTGTCCTGGAATTTTTGAAATCGGAGTCCTAAAATTTTTTCGTTCTTCAGAACGATCACATAGCTTCCGTTACCTTCGGTAAGCTCGGAAGCAAAATAAAACGGGTACTTCCAGGAAAACAGGGTAAAGCCAGGAACAAAGACCTCATGATTTTAATTTTTATATGGTAGTAGGCGTTTTACTGTTAAGTTAAGATTTGAATTGATGTCTACAATGTGTGATGAGATATCACCTATAAAATTGAGTTCATATATATTTTAAAAATACATAAATTAAAGTTGAGAAGTTTATCACAACAGCAAATATTTTAGAGCGAGTTAAAATATTTATTATACAAGTCGAATTTATCGACGAGTTTACACCCTCGTGTTAAACCACAGTAAGATAAGATTACTCCCTGCCGATATTTTTTAACCGAAAGAATAACTCAAGTAAAACAAAGATAAAATAAAAACAACAGGTTAAGGTTGATAAAATAGATAAGGGAGTAATCAATAGCATAGTTATAAAAGGATTGGAAGGTAATGTTGAAGAATATGTCTAAAAACGCTGAGTATATTTACTTAAGTCAAGTATATTTACTTAAGTCAAGTATATTTTCTTAAGTCAAGTATTTTTTCTTTAGTCAAGTATATTTACTTAAGTCAAGTATATTTTCTTAAGTCAAGTATATTTACTTAAGTCAAGTATATTTTCTTAAGTCAAGTATATTTTCTTAAGTCAAGTATATTTTCTTAAGTCAAGTATATTTTCATAAGTCAAGTATATTTTCTTAAGTCAAGTATATTTTCTTAAGTCAAGTATATTTTCTTAATCAAGTATATTTTCATAAGTCAAGTATATTTTTTTAGATCAAGGGATGTTACGGGATAAAACAGACTATTGATGCAAGATACAAAAAATAACCAATAAATAAATTTATTGATTATATGCTTTTACAAGCCATTATTGTATAATTTATTTAATTGTTTTCCCCGCTTTTTTTAATGTCAAAATTGTTTTGATTTCTTACATGAATTAAAGTATCAAATTAGCAAACGCGTTCAAAATAATCTGGGACTAGCTGTGGGTTACTTCAGATTTAGATAAACCATAAAAGTTTCATACAAATCGGATGAGAACTTTTGAAGCTAAAGGTGTAATAAATGTATGTTTGCGCGCATTTGAAGAGAAACTAGTTGGTGCTAAGAGTTGAAACTTATATGGGACCAACAATGGGCCAATTTATGGTCTACCATACAAATTTGATTAAAATCGGATCTTCTCTCTTCTCGTGAACTTAAGTAGAATAACTAATGAATCTAACTGTTTCTTGTTTGACTGGGCATTGGTAATCCGATTATCCGGACTAATTGAGTTTGGAAGTTTTGGAAGTTGGTTCGGATAATAAAATATCTGGATTTCTATGCGTAATTCGCAAATAATTATACATTTTTTAATATGCTTTTTTATATTTTACATTCTTTATTGGTTTTATGAGTTGAAATAAAAAACCCCCCTGGCTGGTCCTAAAGAGGGTGAGGAAATGAAAATTCCGGAATGGAATTCCCAAAGTTTTTGAGTTCACATGTGAAGTTCGCCCAAAATTTTATTAGATTATATTTTAAGTGGGGTATCAACTGAAAGCAGGGGGGGATGAAAATTTCCTGAATTTGAAAAATGTAATTTACCTTGTGGTTATTACCGATAAGAAACATTGTTACCCCCTGGGGAATCGAACCAGGGACCCCCTGAGGTGGAAAAAAATCATAATTATATAACGGGTATATGCTTAATTATCTACAAAACTCTAGTAAGTACTTGGGCGTAAGTACGTCCCTGTGATTTTGTTTTTTTTTCTCTAAAGCAAAGTGATGTTTACATTAAAAGTAATGTTCTTTGTTCTAATGCGCTATAATATATTGGTATATAAATGAACTTATTGGAACATTCAAGACTTTCAACGGGGTAACATTTATTTTGATTAATAACTCGGAAATTAATTTTTCCCCCCGATATACCGACTTTATAATAATAGTAGTAATAATAGTATTTAAAATGACCTTCCTTTCGCAGCAATGTCCCAGAAGTGAAGGTAAAAATCATTTTATAAACAAGGTTGTGTGTATACTGATGTTGCAGGCAGGTAAATGCTTTGAAGTAAGGCGAAATATTGCTAAATTGTTTGTATCCTACGATGTAATAGTCTTTTGTCTTAATAGCATTATACCCTTAACGACCCTTATCATAGTAATATTAATTCTAGATAGAAAAATAGTGTTGCTTTGTGGCTACTAAAGGCAATTTCTGCCTATATTGGTGCTTTCCCACTCCACCAATATTACTGACTAAACTATAGAGTACCCCGACTCCACACGGATATTCGTATACAATAACGAATATTTCTTGCCGAATATTAGCATAAGTTTTTATCTACAAATGTGGTCTTCGAATTAAAATTTTATTTATTCGATTTGTGTTAGTTTACCGACTCGAAGCTGTTAACATTCGTGCTCGTATACTATTATTCGTAGTGCTCGTATATACCGAATATTCTTTTAACAAACGCGAATTTTATGTCCACATTCGTTATTTTTTCCGATCTGCAGGTGTACACTTCATTCAGTAATATCACTCAAACAATATAATACCACACTTATCCAGTTCACTTTTATTAAAGTCGACAAATCTTTGTTACACGATTTACACTTTTTTTTTTTCTTTTTTTTTCAAAAACAAAACTTGTTTGATAGACATTCCTCTAATTGAACTTAATTTTCGTTTATTATCCAATAATTTTATCTCCGCTATATTTGAAAGATTTTGTGGGTGAACAGTTTACATTTAAAAAATGCCCAGTCTGAGATGCGCAGGCGCACTTAAACTGAGCATGCACAGAGACCAATGCTCGGCTCGTTTGCTTTGTTCGGTTCGGTAGTCTGGACACGGCTTATAAAGAACTTTTAAATACTACGTTTTTAAATGTTCTGTCATGAATTATATATTTTAAACCTGTCAATATAAAGATTGTAAATATGGAACATGTCATTTTTTCCGAACTAACTTTCCAAACAGCAAAATTTGCTGAAAACAAATTAAATTCTTCTGAAAGATGGCTAAAGGTATTAAAATAAAGCATTGTAATCGTATTCTGAGCTATTCTAAAAGTTTCAAATGTCTAGATACTCGGAAAGTTAGTTAAAAATCGATTGCAAGATTTGTACTGGACATACTAACAAACAAACAAACAAGAAAGCAAGCTAATAAAAACTTAGTAAAATAGGAAATCCAATACTGTCAGTACTATTCCACTTTAAAACGTAGTTTAGTTGTTCTAGGTTCCGTAAAACTATTGAAGGGCTTAATAATGAAATGATGAAAGTCGTGAACACGCCAAATAACCATCTATGATATTCTTAACTTAGATTCTTCTTAAATCGCGATGTATGCTACTCGTAACAGAATATTTCTTTTAGTCAAGCGTTACCACTTTTTGATTCCTACGTCTATGACTTGTACCCTAATTTACATTGTTCTCATTAAGTATTTAACAGGGCTGGAATAAGGTGTGTATAGTGCATTTTGCATCTTAGGTGTAAGTCGGTGTAAGTGTATAAGTTTGTTAGAGTTAGTTATTCATAAGATAGCAAGAAAGCGAGATGGTCTCAAGTTCCCGAGGGCTTACTTCTATAGCTTTGTTCTACCGTAGCTTTGGCTCAGCGTTCCACGGACCCCTGGTCCCTTAACTGCAACCCTGTACCACCACTAGTCTGGATGCTAAGTACATTCCTCGCGTTTAATTAACCCCTAGATACCTCTTTCTTGCCTTTGCAACCCGTTTTAATATTTAAGAAAGCTATAAATTTACACCTTGCAACAGTTTCTTAGGTTGACCTGAGGTTCTTAGGTTTACTAAGGTTTCAGTATTTTTATTAGTTCTTGTATCCACAAATTTTAAGAAACGGGTTGAAAATTGCTCTCGTCTAATATGCTCTGTGGTAAATGGCTCAAAATTAATTTTACTTTGGTACAAACATCTTTCATGCTATATTTTTATACACTCTTTATTATTTTAACAATTATTTTTTTATCTAAAAGAATATATAGTTTGTCCTAAAAAAATTATAAATTAAATTAGATAATTATAGGATATAGGACAGATTACTTAACTAAGTAATGTTACTATTATTAGAGTGGGACTGATTATGTTATCTCTATGACAATCGCTGCCAGTTTATGTTGTGTTGTTTCTTAGAAAGGCTTATGTTGTGTTGGGAGGGTTTAGCTATCATATTATCGAATCTTTTATCATATTATCATATTATGTTATATTTCGAAACCAGTGATAAAATAGGTTTAATATTTTAAATGATAATAATAAAAATGTTAAATTATATTCATGTTAACCCATTAGTTGCCGAAGTTGCCATATGGCAACGCAAAAATGCGTTTCTTTGTTTGCGTGTATCTCTTTATCTAATATTAATTAAACTGCGGTAACACAGTTTATCTGTCCTTAAAACCCTTCTAATATTTTAAGAATTAATTTCATTCCCATATTTATTGTGATAGTTTCTGTTATTGGGTGTTTTCCAAAACAGATATTTGTTTTTGTAAACATTTATGAATGTTGACAGAGAGTAACTAATATTATTATTGCTATTGTGATTTTTTATATTCTTCATCTGTTTTCTAATTCTTAAATAGTTTCATAAATCAATAATGTTATAAACTTTTTTTTTATTTTGATTCAGTACTGCCTAATCTAGGGTCAAAGTCGAGTGTTGCCATATGGCAACATTGGCCACTCAGAGTACAGAACTGTCAACTCAAAACTTTTTATGGCTTTACATAATATTTGGCATACCACTCATTCCATGCTATTTATAATGGAGGCCAAATGTGGAAGAAACGTCCTCTTGTTGCAAAGATCCAATCTATCTACCTAATTTCTTAAAACACTTCATACCAGAGCGAGAAATCTCCTAGGAGACGATGGTTAGGTACTACGGACGACGCGACATGGCTGTAAACACATTGATTCGTGGTAAACCTGTGAGGTTTGGTTACAAGATATGCTCATTGAACACTCCGAAAGGAAATCTGATTAATTCATATACACCAGGGGAAATCGTACAATTATTATTATTACGATTACAACAAACACATGGGCGGTACAGACAGGATGGAGGAAACTGTAGAATAGCACCGTATCAACTTGAGAAATAAAGAGCTTCATTGGGCTATAATATATCTGTTGATAGATGCTGCAGTAAATAACGCTTGGCAACTAAATAGAATGTCAGATAGCTCAATCAAACAATTAAAATTTAGAAGAGAAATTGTTATGTTATGACGTACTTGAAAATACGGCATCCAAGAAGAAAAACTGGCAGACCTTTATCTTCATTAGGACTTTTGTTTCCAGTAAAATTTTACTAAGTATCAACTTTAATGGAATGTATAATTTTATAAAAAATAAAAAAATAACAAAATACCAGGCAACAGAAAAGGCATTGTATGAGCCAATATTGCTTGTCAATAATGAGAGCAAAGTGGTTGTGCCTAGATTTTTTTGAGACTTATCACATTGCGAAATTAATTGAATTGTTAATTATAAAATGTTATCTTTCATTTTCTTTGTCTTCAATGCCAAATATAGCTCAAATTATATCTTAAATAAAAATATAATTATTTTCCAGTAAATAATTGTTTTTTACTCTGAGTAGCCAATGTTGCCATATGGCAACACGCCGCCATTGCTTAACTACTGAAGAAAAAATTAAAATTTAATTTTTACTCGACTTATTGGCAGTACTAGTAAAAAGTTTTGTATAAATTTTGAAAAACTTCAGAAAAAAAATAATTCGGTAACTAATGGGTTAAAATGATTGAAATTGATCTTGGTCTATCATAATGATTGATTAACATTTAATTTTTATTATTAAAAAAAATCTAATATATTATGCTGCAGGGAGTAAAAAGAGTTCTTTTTTTATTTGGCTTTACCTCCGGTTGAAAATGTGGCGTTGCCTGAGGTAGAGATAAATTATTAATTCCACCGACGTCGCCTTTCTGAATATTTATTCGGTCTATTCTAGAGCTAGGTGAAATCGCCGACTCATATAAAGGGTTGATGGGGTGGTATAAATTTGAAGAGGGAGTATGAAAAGGGAGAGACTAAATTGGAAGGAATAATCCAGACAAATGATAGGGACGAGCTAGGGGGTCATAATAGCGGCTCCTCTCGGAATAGTAGAAAACCGTGGAAACGAAGAAGAAGCGGCCTAGTTAAAGGACCAGAATCGGAGGTAATGTCTAGCTTAAGGCACGTCGAACTCGAAGAAGTTTGGAAAGGAGCCAGGTGGCGGAGGTAAACGGGCGCAAACCGTTGCCGGGGCTATAGGAAATGAGGGTTAAGGGTGGCTTGGAAGGGGAGGGAATTAGGAGAAGAAGGACTGCCTATGTGCGGAGAAGTTAAGGAAGATGGAGCAAGGCTGGAGCCAGGGGGTTGTTGTAACTGGGTCACTACACTGGGGGCGGTGTTGGAGGCGGCCAGCCACGTGCTCTACGCCTTGCAGAGTCAGAGTCTCCTCAAATCTAATTCCAACGTACCGGAACCACATCATTCTGCAAGCATTTCCTCACACCTATCTCACGATCCATCGCCTCCCATCGTGAAATATTATACCGCCCCATCTACTTAAACCTTATTTTTCCTTTTTTTCTTTAATATTTTAACCTGTCGTTATTTTAGAGATGGAAGAAGTGAATTTTCATTTATCTTCTCGCTTATTTAGATGCTTGAGATCTTAGTAAAATGTGATAAATACACACACTACCTGTCATGTCATGGGGAAAGGATTCTATATTTCTAGGTTTAACTTATCTTACTTTAGAAAAATAAGAGCGTTGATGGAGGTCATCTTACAAATACAGAATAACAGTCTCTCCACGGAAAATAGTACTTGTTTATTTATTAAAGATGCTTTAAGCTTTTATAAAGCAATCATCAGTGACGATTTTGGAAGAACTAGAGTTACAATATAACATATAATTACATATGGGCGCTCATTTCATATGTTGGGGGCGAGTTATATGATGTCGGAGACTAACGTAAGCTAATGTAATTCTTGTTTCTCTAAAATCGGCACTGATGATAACAAAGTCGAAAGCTGCTTTGATTAATAAACAATTATTATTTTCCGTGGAGAGACTATTTTATTGTATATATTACCTTACTTAAATATATATTTCTATCATCCTTTGGTCTTAATTCCTATTTTGTTTGAAATAAATCTTAAAATTCAAATCGTCAGAAGCTATGTGTCACACTTATAACAACAGACTGTTTACACTTCTTATACTTAAAATTTTATTTTACTGCTACTTCCCAAGAAATATCGAAGTATATTATACTTTGATTATTGTCGATTTTGTTGGTCTAATATAAATAGCGGCAAGGTCTATATTAAAATAATCTTATATGCCCCTTTCAAAAAAAAAAAAAAAATAATAATAATAAAAATAAAAAAGCTTTTAAATAAGATAAGTATTCATGTTCTTGTACGTTATTACTTACTTTCATGTGAATTGAAGTAGCAGTCATGCGGCGTCTGCACAGGATGTTTACGAGCGATAATTTCAAACTATTAACTTTCAAAATTCCGCCCTAGAGAAAGCTGTGAGATCTCCGATTTCAAAAATTCCTAGGCTCAAAACCGTTTCAGAAATATGTATGAAAAAATGTTTGGTTTCGTGTCTGTCTGACGGTCTGTGTCCGCGAATTTTGAAAACTACTCGTCTTATTTTAATTAAATTTGGTTAGTAGCTCATGATTAGCACATTGTTGGTCTCATATGAGTTTTAACCTTCTGCGCTCATTTGCGCACTAACATACATTAAATTACACCTGTAAATTCTAAAGTAATAATCAGATTTTTATGAAACTTTTATATTTCATCAAAAGGAGCCCGCAAATAGCCCCAGATTAATTTCAGTAGTCTGCGCTCTTTATATTTTTCTAAATAGTTACTTTAATTCATGTAAAAAATCAAAACAATTTTTGTGGATTAAATAAACGGGGGAAAATTAAATAACTTTAAAATTTTGACATAGTTCCGGTTAGCGTGGAAGCAAAAGGGGGAAACAATAAATAAATTTGATAATACTGGTTGAAAAATTATACCATTAATACAGTAAACGAAAGGATGCAAGGAAGCTATGTTCCACACTAATAACAGCATAGTATTTACATTTCTTACGCTTATTGGTTAGATCTTTCTGCCACGCTTAGCTGCTATCCGTAATAGTATAGCTTGGCGTTTTACAGGCTGTTCAATGCTTTTGCTTCCGAGCTTACCGAAGAAGATTGGGAAGGTATGAGGTATGTGATCGTTTTGAAAAACGAAAAATGAAGTTATACTATTTCTCGAAAATGATTTCGATGATATTTATTAAAATATTCTAAAATGTAGTCCATTTAAATAAAAATTCAACCATACTAGTCACTATCCCGAGGAAATAAAGATGTTCTTATAGTTTGGTTTGATTAGTTTTTGAAGTGACTGTGTTGAAATGAGATAGATTTTCTAGTTTGCATTATTATTTAATTCCACTAGAACCGAATATATAAATAATAAATCACCTGACTGTATAAAACCCTTTCGTGCTTTGTTTTAATGATTCCCTGTGAAAGAGACATTATCTTGATATAAGAAACTCATTGATTTCACATCAAACAAATGTCCCGTGTATTTTTGAATTTGCTTTCATTAGGCTTTTTCATTTCTTTTTAATTCAATTGCTTTTTTTCTTTTTTTCATGGGTTAGTAATCATTTTGCTTTGTCAAGTATTGATAGAAAGGCGAACATTGAGTACACGAAACTATTAATCAATTTACTTACAGGGTAAGTTATTAATTTCATTATTACTAGCCTTCACTCCGCGAGTCTTACAAGGAGTGGGTGGTTAAGTTCCTAAATGCAAATACATATATTAAGTTCTAATATATTGCATTATCTTTAAGGCCAAGCTATTAAATTTGAATGAAAAATGAATCATCATTGAAATGCCATATTGTTTATGATCAAATGTGGCAAAACAGTCTGCAGACTGTTTTGTCGCCAGTGTGCGCCTAGCCTATACGATTCTATTAAAACCAAGTGTATTTGACTTATACGAGGTCTCCAGAAGAAAAAAGATTATGAGGTCTACAAAGATGAAAATTGACACAATAATAGTCTAGGCCATTGAAAAGAATCCTACGGAACTGTATTTAATACATTTTATCTTTCGAGCTTACCAAAGGTAACGGAAGCATTGTGATCATTCTAAAGAAGGATTTTTTATATTTCCGATTTCAAAAAATGTTTGGTTTCGTATCTCTTTGTCTTTCAACATTTTTTCGAACCTCCAAAATTTATGGTTGGTCATAACCAGCACATACCCATATTAATGGCAACCTTCTGCGCCCGAGCTTCTTTCTGCATGCTCCCAAACTTATATTGTGTTAACTATGTTATTATAACTATGTTTATCAACAATTACAGTAAAAACTGGCTGAGCTGAAATGGAAGGCCATGGTTCCAGAAAAAAATCAATCTTAGCAGGTTTCCAGCTTACTCTGGATTTACTGCATATTGTTTAAGAGTACTCATATCATAGTTTGATGAAAGTTGCCCAAAGATAGCATAATATTAATTTCAACCGTCAAAATTTGATATAGCATAAATATTAATATCGCTCCACTGAGGATCAAACAAAACATACGAGGTCTGATCAAAAAGTATCGAGACTGATTTTTTATAAAATAAAATTTATTTAGAAGAGAAATAAAAGTATAATCTCCCTCAAATTAGGACCCTTCTGAGTCAACACAGTGCTTCCAGTGGTCCTGCCACTCAGAGAAACATCACTGGAAAGCTTCTTTCGGTATTAGCTTTAGTTGATCTGTCGCATTTTGTTTTATTGTTTCTACATCTTGCATCTTGAAATCGTTGCCCTTCGATGTGCTTTTTTTTGCTTATGAAATGGAAAAAATTCACACGGAACGAGGTCTAGTGAGTAAGAAGGTTGTGGCACATTAGGAATTGAGTTTTTGGCCAAAAATTGCTGAACAACATGTGATGAATGTGCAGAAGCGTTGTCGTGGTGCAGCTTCCAACTCCCTGGGTAACGAAATTCGGGTCTTTCACGTCGAATGGCATCTTGTCCAGTCAAATGGTGCATAAAAAGAGCTCAAAGTGGAAAGTTCTGGTGTAATTATTGTTTGTGGTTTAGTTTATGTTTTTTGGGGTGCTGAACACGAATCTGAAGTTGTCCAACAAAATTTCCCGCGGCAAATATGAGAAATCATCGAAAAACTACTAAAAAAAATATTTTTTATTGGTTTTCAGCTTATAACTTGCAAAGCAATCTATTAACGCAAAAAGTGGTCTAGTAGTAAAATAAAAAGGAGAAAATAACCTACAATTTATGTCTATAACATTTATTTGTACGTCGTACGGTTTTCACGCAAATGGGAGTTGAAATATTGGGAAGGCTTGGAGAGTGCTGAAGTGTAAACGGTTGGTGGCCGGACTGCGCTGGCAGTTAATTTTATGTTTTTCGGTGTGCTGAACACGAATCTGAAGTTGTCCAACAAAAATTTTACACGCAAATATGAGAAATCATCATAAAACCACTATCTTCTTTTATTTTTTTAGTGGATTTCGCCTTATAACTTGCAAAGCAAGCTATTTACGCAAAAAGTGGAGAAGTAGTAAAATAAAGAAGAGAAAAATACCTACAAATTATCTCTTTACCATTTTTTTGTAAGTCGAATGGTTTCTATGCAAAAGAGGGTTGAAATAACCGGGAAATCAATAATTTTTGAAAAATAGCAACAAACCTTATTCTTAAAATAATATATAGCGAATTTCTGAACAATTTATATGTATTTAAGTACTAATGCGAGCTCTTAGACACAGGTTCTATTATTTTTGTTGCTATTTTTCAAAAATTATTGATTTCCCGGTTATTTCAACCCTCTTTTGTATAGAAACCATTCGACTTTCAAAAAAATGGTAAAGAGATAATTTGTAGGAATTTTTCTCTTCTTTATTTTACTACTCCTCCACTTTTTGCGTAAATAGCTGGCTTTGCAAGTTATAAGGTGAAATCCACTAAAAAAATAAAAGAAGATAGTGGTTTTATGATGATTTCTCATATTTGCGTGTAAACTTTTTGTTGGACAACTTCAGATTCGTTTTCAGCACACCGAAAAACATAAAATTAACTTCCAGCGCAGTCCGGCCACCAACCGTTTTACTTCAGCACTCTCCAAGCCTTCTCAATATTTCAACTCTTATTTGCGTGAAAACCGTACGACGTACAAATAAATGTTATAGACATAAATTGTAGGTTATTTTCTCCTTTTTATTTTACTACAAGACCACTTTTTGCGTTAATAGATTGCTTTGCAAGTTATAAGCTGATAACCAATAAAAAATCTTTTTTTTTTAGTAGTTTTTTGATGATTTCTCATATTTGCCGCGGGAAATTTTGTTGGACAACTTCAAATTCGTATTTAGCGCCCCAAAAAACATAAAAGTAAACCACAAACAACAATTACACCAGAACTTTCCACTTCAAACTACCATTTGACTGGACTAATCGCCTAAACGGCGAAGGACATCAATGTATTACTCTTTAGTAATGGTTTGTCCCCTGGGAGCGTAATCATGATGGACAATTCCATCACAGTCGAAAAAAACTGTTAGCATCACTTGTCAAAGGACGCTTATCACTCTCAACACTTGTCCTGCCTTCGTTTAACCAATCAATCACTCTGGCACGTGATATGGCATCATCACCACAGGCTAAAGAAAGCATTTCATAAGTCTCTGTAGCGGTACGCCCAAGCTTCTGCCAAAACTTGACACAAACACGTTGTTTGTGAAGATTTTCACAAATACCAAAATACGACAAGAGACAAAATTCACTTTCACTTGATCACTCACAAAAACCAACTGAGACCATTTGAAGCAGTGAGATTTGGCGTGCGGCTTTACGGCAGTACTAGGTCAAGTCCACTTAGTCTTATCTTCCCCCTCCAGTCCGTTGCCTAGTAATAAAATCAGTTTTGATACTTTTTGTTCAGACCTCGTATTCAAACTGATGTAACCATTGGTCCAACAGTAGGACACGAAGAAGCTATATACCACTCTAATTGTGCACATAATTTTTCTTGTGGATAGAATGGCGGCCATTGTTAAAAAAAAAAATATTAAAAATCAGAGGAATATTATATTGAGATGAAGCTTTATATATTATATACGTAAAGATAAATTGATTTCATTTCGGAGAAAATATTATACTCGTTTATTTAAAATGGCGGCTACTGATGGTTGGTCATAATCAGCACATGGTTGGTCCCATATTATTTTTTTACTTCTGCAAGCGTGCTTCTTTCTGCCTGCTCACAACCTTATGGCGGCTAATGATAGCCTTAAAACAGGGTCTCAGAAAATCGATGGATTTCTTTACCCAATTCCTCTTTTTAATTATTTGCGGGTGTAGCAGGTTACATAAGACAAATATATTCACCCATACCTGTAACTACGTATAAACAGAAAACACTGATATAAGTTATTATATTATATCAGGTTGTTTGTATGTAAAGTTTATTATGAGAAGTATCATCAGCATTTGTTCAATATCATTTAGAAGTATACAAATATTATTTATTCAAGTATTTACTGTATTTTCTTGATTAGATGAAACAGTGGTGTATGTTCATATTGGCACTGCCTAGATGTTAGAATGTTGGTCTAAGTTAGCGTTGCTATTTGCTGCTTTGGTCGGCAGGTGATTTCAAGTGGTTAGAATATAGCCTGAGTTGCTGCTCCATAATGCAAGCGGTTGTTATTCCTTGAAGCCTCCAAGCCGCTTCCATCCTCACTTTTCCTTAATTTACTTTACCTTCCACACCATCCTTTCCATTAATATTTATTACGTTTCCAACTTTCCCTCGCCCACGCACACTTAAACTCCAACTTCACTCAAAGTCCAATTTAAAGGAAAAGGCCAAAAAAGAAAGAAAAGTAAGACAATGATTGCTTCGGCCAGGTGTCGGAACCAAAGAAAACCCTCTAACTTACGACTTGCCCGCTTTATTCCCTTACTTAAAAAGATCCCCCTCAAAATACTTTAGGTAAATTACTATTTTCCATTATCCGTTATTGCATATTTTAACAGGTATTATTATTATTTTTTTTTTTCAAATAGGATTTTCACCTTTTTTAAACTCTCTTCTCTTTATTACCATCCTTATCACTTAAGTTTAATTTATTATCATCACTTTTCTAAATGGAAAATATTCTGCAAAAAACATAAAACCATTCCTTTTATTAAAAAAAACAACAAAAACGGAAAAGTTAAATGATAATAAATTTAATATGTATCAACCTTTATACATCTATTTAAATAGCAGAGTGAATAAAATGTGTTTTGTTTTACTCTTTCCCTAGAATGTAGAATAACGTTAGTTTTTTTTAATATTTAAATAGAGTAAATTAACCTTTTAAGTTAAGTTTATTTTAATTAAATATTTTAACCAATTGTTTTAATTGATGCGATATTACTATACCTTTATACCTACTCTAATATAATTTCAAATAATGGTTCTTAATTCTTACTATCACTAGGTGTGCAATGCAGTTGTCTGCTTGCAATATTGAGCTGAGCGTGCATTTTTAACTTAAACAATTAACATTTGTATTTATAAACCGCTGAAATCGGATCAAAAATAGTAATATTTCCATTATTTTTCTTGTTTTTCTATCCCCCCCCCCTCCCNCTTTTTCGCTCAGGGAATAATGGCTTACTTTACTCCCTAGGTGCATAAATAACTATTTTCCTCCTGTTTTTATATTTTACCCCCTCTTAAATGAAAATATGACAAAAGTGAACATAACAACAATAACTGTACTCTTAAAGAGCTTTCCAACGACATGCATCATGAAGGGCATATACTATTTTATAGTGTACCAATTTGGACCATTTCAGATTCCTTCCTGTGTTTTGTCACTATGACCCTGCCGAATTTTGTGAGCATTGGTTCAGCCGTTCAGAAGGAAACTTTTGTACCCCGTACCCCTGTGTACCAATTTGTACCATTTCAGATTTATACCTTCCTGTGGTTGGTCACAGTGACACTGCCGAATTTTGTGCGGATCGGTTCAGGATGAAACTTTAGTACCCCGTTCTCCGTACCCCTGTGTATCGATTTGGTCCATTTCAGATTTATACCTTCCTGTGTTTAGTCACTATGACCGTTCCAAATTTTGTGCAGATAGGTTCAGCCTTTTAGGAGGAAACTTCTGTACCCCGAACCCCTGTGTATCAATTTGGACCATTTCAGATTTATACCTTCCTGCAGTTGGTCACTGTGAACATGCCGAATTTTGTGCGGGTCGGTTCAGACGTTCAGGAGGAAACTTTTGTGCCCCGTACTCCGTACCTCTGTGTACGAATTTGGACCATTTCAGATTTATACCTTTCTGTGTTTGGTCACTTTGAACGTGCCGAATTTTTTGCGGATCAGTTCAGCCGCGTTCAGAAGGAAACTTTAGTACCCCGTACTCCGTACCCCTGTGTACCGATTTGGACAATTTCAGATTTATACCTTTCTTTGGTTAGTCACTATGACGGTGCCAAATTTTGTGCACATCCGCTCAGGAGGAGTATGCATCAGAAAAAATGCAAAGTGTAGTATAAGAGTCAATTAATTTATCATCACCACTCAATACCACTCAATTAATTGATGTATTTTTTTATAGTTATTTAATATTTATGTTCTTAATATTGTCGTTGCTTTATAACTTCCTGGAGCTTAATAAAACTTTCTGTGTTCTTATGCGTCTGTGTTGCGACGGGAATAACTAAGTAAAGCAGATCAATAGAAGCCAATAGAAGCCTACCCTTGTGTATTGACAACTTGAGTTTCCGTCAAATTGAATCCTGTCTTCTCTGGATTCTTATTTATTTCTTGTCTCTTTTGTTGAGCTTCCTTCCCCTTATGAATAATTGTAGCAACACACATGTTGTTTTCTTCTCCGCTTTTCTGCCATTCGTTATTCGTCGTTATGTATTCCTCGATCTGTTAACCGTTCGAATACCTTTGAATTTAGAACCACTGATAATGATTAGTATTTTTTTTATTTTTATTTTTATTTTTTTTAATTTATCATATAAAGAGAAAGTATTGTGATGACACATTTAATTTTTTGATGGATTAACACGTTATAACGTCCACTAAGTCCAAAAAAGTGGTTTTAAAAAATTATCTGTTGTGCAGACGCTTGGGGCCGATTTTGACGAAATTTATCATAGATATTCAAAAATCACAGCCTAAAGTGAGATCGATAAATGAATTTTAGCTCCAAATTTTGGGGTGCCACCCTAAAAAATCTCTGAAAAAATGTATTTTTCGAAATTCATTTTGATAAAAAAAAAAAATTAAATTGTAGTCTAAATTGAAATACGACTCTAAGCCCTTTTTTCGGGAAAATCAAGTTTCCGAGATATTAATAAAAATAATTCTAATTTTATTGAAAATCAAAAACAAAAGGTTTCTGGGATCTGGGACCGAGATTATGTGGGAATGTTAGTCTAAGTTGTTTGTGATCGATTTCTTTATGACCAGTACACTATTTCATCTTTAATACATTTAAATCGATTAAGATCGATATTTGTCTACTTCTTACTCTGTCTCATCTGTTAATTTTTCATCTCATCTTCATCTATCCATCTTTGTTTCAATTACTAATTTTTCATTTACGATATCCTTCTGCTAATTCTTTATCCACACAGTTTGTACCTAAGGTAAAATGGTGGTGGTCAAATCGATGCGAAACAACTGAGACTAACTTTCTCATATAATCTCGGTCTCAGATCCCAGAAACTTTTTGTAGTAATCTCTTCTAGACCATCCTATATTACCTTGTTTTCTTGCCTCAATGTCTTATAACTTAGCTAATTTCGTCCATTGCAGACATGAATGGTGTTGGCTAAATACAATAATTTGTCCAAGTTGATTGAATGAGCTATTTTATTAATTCTGAAGATTGTTTATTTCGGCGATTATTCCGTCATTTTCCTTTATATGTGTTCTCTACAATTGAATTATTCTACTAGAATGATTTCCTCCTGGATTTTAATCACGTTTGTATACCATTTTGCAAACATTTGCGACAAAAAACTCGATTACTCCTACAGCTAACTAATACTCTATCTCTATTTTAAATAACATTACAATTGACACTGATCATACATTATATTATTTTTATCAACAAGTCTGATATTCCTACGTTTGGCTCTTCTTGAAAATTTACAAAGCGATCAATCTAACACGGCAGTGCCCCTCCCCCTCCACCCCACTCCCGCACTCACACTTTATTACTTTTTAGATCATATGGGTTTTATTAAATTCTGAGTAGGAAATAGTCCAGGAGATAGCGTGCAAATAAGTGTCTGACTAACATCCAGCTAGAATTTTGTGTAAGTAAATTTTTTTATATAATATATTAAAATGTTGCGTACATGTAAATCTTTTGAATATATGGTCGGCTAAGTTCGCCATTTGAAAAAAAATAAACCGCTGGGGAGCTGCCATGTCCCAAGCTTTTTGGTGGAAAATGTGATTTTCATGATCCTGAGTACGAACTTATTAAGTTAGTACTCCAAAACTCAAGTTGATGATAGTTTGTCACTTAATAGGAGACATCTTTGATTTGGAATAATATTTGACTAAATAACGCAGTAAGTGGCAAACTACCGAATCAATTTGATTATTGGTCTACTAACTTAGTTCATACTCAGGATCATGAAAATCAAATTTTTCATCAAAAGGGTCGGGACATGGCCGCTCTCCACCGGTTCGTTTTTCAAATGCCTATTGCCAAGCTATGTCCAGCAGACGAACCTGCCCCTCTTATATGAAAACTCTTGAGGCTTAGATTAAAAGAAGAAGAAGAATATTTGGATTATTTTGGTTATTTATCGTGCCTAATAATGAAGTGAAGGATTATTTGCATGTAATAAACAGCCTCTTAACTGGCTTCACAGGGTATTTTATTCTTATTAATGGAATGAATAATGTATTGTATGTAGTCCTGATTCTTTTCTATAAAGGCTCTGGAAACGAAACTGTTAGACGTTTCATTTTACTGCTTGGCCTACATGATAATAGGAAACCTAACCACTGATCCCCAGCATAAGCCCCGTGCGGAGCTCGTTGTTAAGGCTATTAAATTAATATACTGTAAGTGTTAAATTGTTATAATAAGTGTGTGTAAACTTAGGTAGAATTTAATAGTAACCAGATGTTAAAATACTCTTCAAATTTTATTAGCCTTTTTGTCGACAATTTAGATTTTAACTAATGATTATCTCTATAATGAACTAATATAGTGCAGAAATTCAGCTGCTAGTTGTTTATAAAACCACAAATTGTGGCACTCCTAATTTTATGATTACAAATGTGAAAGCTTCTTTTCAATTGAAGAATGACAACTTTGTGATTTTAGAGTTTATTCTCCAGTGGAAGAGGATTGTGGTTGAAGTAGTTCCCCCTCTTATTGCCAGCCGATTTCATCAGTAAGAAAGGACGGATTCAATAAATCCGGATTCTGGATTACCCCTATACAACAACTCTTCTCTATTATGATCATTTTCCAGTCCCATTTCTCCTTTTTTTATTTATTGTCATATTTCCCTTATCAACAAATTTTATTTTCAATGCCACAAACTTTTTGAAAAAGAATATATATATATATATATATATATATCTTTAGCAAAACCTAACCGTGAATAAGGGGCCAAGTTTCAAACCCCCTCCCAAAAAAGTCAGTCTATCAAAGTAG
>KZ651077.1:1119929-1130347 GCA_001010745.2 Gerris buenoi | reverse complement strand
TTTTTGAGGGGCCCCCCCCCCCGACTATATGAGTTTCATGCATATTTTTTTTCTGAAACTCTGTATATAAATGTGCAGATTTATTGAATGCAATATAAATGTCAATTTTTAATGCCATAAAACTTTTACTGCTTGTTAGCTGACTGTTAAGTATAAGTGATTTGGAATATTTAATTAATTAGTGGTATGAATGAGTTTTTTCCGGTTGACTTGTGTAACAAAATTTAACTTGAAACCCTGTTTTGCTTGTTTGTTTTTTTCGTATTTTTTATCCACTGTCCATATCCCATTGGCATTTGTAAACTGGTTTTTTTAACGCCCAAACCGGTTTTGAGACCCTCGTACATTAACGTAGTTATATTTTAATCCAGTTTTTTAAAAAGTGTAAAAAAATATATATATATATATATATATATCTTTAGCAAAACCTAACCGTGAATAAGGGGCCAAGTTTCAAACCCCCTCCCAAAAAAGTCAGTCTATCAAAGTAGTGACATCTTCATTGTGGCTGAGTCTACTGTTTCTTCAGTCCTTAAACCTCACTTCATTCTTTCTTCCATAAGCAAGACTGCTGTTTTGTTTTTATTGCTTATCACATAGCCCGTTTCTGAATGATGATAGGCTGACTTTTTTGGGAGAGGATCTGAAACTTTTTTCTTTACTTCTGAGTTCTCCCCTTCTTACTATACTCACTTAACTCCTATGTGACTACCTATGATACTTATGTTTTATGCTTGAGTCAGTAACAGGCCAAGTGTTATGCAGTACTATAAAAGTGTAGTCTTGCTAATAGAAGTTGGAGTAAAGCGATGAATGTACTAAAGAAAGATCAGACTTGACTACAATGTAGATACCACTATGTACTTAGATAGGCTTTTTTAACTTTTAGATTTAATTTTTTTGGGTTGGGTCTGGAATTTGGCCCTTTTTACAGGGTTAGGTTTTTACTTAAGATATCATTCCTTTTTGTTGGCTTCAGGAACGTTGGTGCTGACTTGATTTTCTACAAGACGCTGGAGGGAACATGACCACTGTATTATCCCTATATATGTATACATTTAATTGTCTAAAATTCGTGTGTTTGGGGTTGCTGAATCCGAATCTGAAGTATAAATTTATTCTGAACGTACGTTTTTTTCGGATAATGCGTCCAAATACTACATAAAATTGATAGATAGATCAAATTAATTTATCTATCAATTTTTTTTCTAGATCAAATTGACGTTGCCAAATATTTTTAATATTTGGCGAAAAATTGGGTCGATACCCCCCCAAAATTACAGCAAATTTTCCGGGAAAACTGTACTTATAAGAGAAATTTGGACCACAGATTTGGATTCAGCACACAAAAATACTTCAGAAAATGATATTTTCATTTTAGTGCTTTTTTTTGGAGAACTGTGTTATTAGTAATACATAGCGGTACAAAAGTATAATATACAAATGAAACACCCTTAAAGTATAAATCGAGGCCTTTCAACTGATATGTAACACAATAACAAACTTTAAATAAACAGTGGTCTTATGACACGGCAGTCGGAAAAAGTTTCTCTCAACTTAGCAAATAGGATGAATTTATAAAATAATTAATACTTGATTTAAAGAGCCTTAGTGTGAGATATGAGCTATCCAAATAGAAATTAAATGTGTCGTTTATTGCGAACGCCATGAGAGACCAATGCCAAAATAAAAAAAATATATTAAACAAACCTGACTCCAACTGAGGGACTACCGATGGAGGTACGAAAGAAAACGTGTTGATTTTTCAAAACCGATAGTCGTTTGAGCAATCAGTTTTTCGATACGACTTACCTTTTCATACATAAAAAATCTTAAACGTTACATCTGCCATTTTTAATTTTTTTTTGAGGGGGGGGGGGGGTGAAATAAAAAATTACCTTTTTTTCATTCAGTTGAACGGCTACAGCTAGGATTGTATCAAACATTATGGTCTTTGTCTTTCTCGTATCGCAAAATTGAAAAAAATTGAAAATTAAGTGCTATTTTTCTACCGACCCAATTTGCTAATATGTACCTATTTTTTACGTTTCGACTAATATATTGTTTTTGTTTTTTTTGTAGGAGAGACTATGGAGGAGGTTGCGACACTGCCGTCACCTTTCCACTATCTCCGATGTTCCTCCGATAGAACACAAACAAGGTAATCATCAAATAAATACAAAGTTTTGTCGTCGTTAACTATATCTCCTTTTACTCATCCCTTAAAAATACTTTCCTCCAATATTGATTATTTATGTTAAGAATAATTTATTTAAGAGTTGTAGATCGTAGGTATGAGCCTAACCTATATATACGCCGTCACAAAAACACACAGGTAAGGCCTTCAGACGGACCTTTTAGCCTAAATTATTAGGCCTACCAGATTGAGTGTTCCTGGCTTTTCATACGTTTTTAATAATTATCTTTAGCTAAGACAATAATTATAAATTCAATTATTTAAGTTTTGGTAGTTTTCATACTACGGAAAGTTTTAATATCAATTTAAATCAAATTATAATCATTATTAATTATGGGAGACAAACAGAGAAAAATAGACTCCAGCCCGGGTTCAAGTCCCGGCGCTGGAGTCTATTTTTCTCTGCTTGTCTCCCATAATTAATAATGATTATAATTTGATTTATAAAGACAATAATTATGTTAATAATACTGAGACATTTTTTATTTAAAAAAAAAAACATTAATTTATTTGTCTGAGACAAAATCTCACACCATCATTCCACTCCATGTTATAAATAAATATTTTTTTAATCTACATCAAACATGCCATCATAAATTTTAAGTCATTACGAAATCAAATATATTTTTTTTCTATTATTAAAATCATATATTTACAAGAAATATCCTTTTAAACAGTTTCACTGTTAAAAATTTGTATTGTGATACAAAAATTATAGTAGAAATCATTTTTGTAAATTACAGAAAAAAAGGTATTACCAATATCTGCCTAAAAGATAACGTTTTATTAAACATAACATATTATGATATGTTTTCTTAATTTTTATTTACATCAATCAATAAATAAAGTAATTTTATAAATTAAAATACATTCATAATTTAGTGGATAACTAACATGTTACCATAATATACCATATTACATATACCATAATTGTTGTCAAAATTCTTGGGCACCTTTCAATAATATTATTACTTGGTATTTTGTAGTGTGTTTCTTTCATATATTATGCTTAACAATAGAAATCACCTTTTTTGTGTGTGTTTTATGTGCTTATGTAAGTCTAATAGTGCTTAATTGAGATGGTGCATTATATGTAAGATATAAAACAAGGACCAGTATTTAATTATTATTAAATCATCCACCTTTCTACTATCTCCTCTTGTTGAATATTAAGTCTACATAGAAATTTTACACCACATTTAAATAAGTATGTAAGATTAAGTATGTATTATTAAATATTTTCTGAATTAACTTTAAATACTTATTAAATATATTAAAATTAATATTTTTAATATTATGGTTTAGTTTCATTCGACTACTTGAAACTCCTCGAAGTCGATGTCGGAATATCTTGGAGTGGAAGTGTGTGCCCTGGTCCTAGCCTGTTTCCTCGTCTCTATAAGTTGCCTCCAGGAGCCGTGGACAGACTTTCCGTCGTCATTGTTCTCCATTTGTCTTGGTCTTGCGCACTCTGCCAGCTCTTCGTTTAATGACTTTCCTCCGAAAATGTCCGGGCGGACGAGTTTCGTATGAGTTCCGGCAAGTTCTAGTCGGCTGCCGCAGCTGTTACTTTTGATGAGACGGAATTTAACTCCGAGGTAGTCTTGAGAAGGTCTTCTCTGATGATGGCTGGTTCTGATTTCGTCCAGAATAGTCATTGTCATCGGGCTTCTTGCTGGTCCTTCACTCCTCGCTATCATTCTTCCGCCGTAGTATGTCACGCTAGTTCCACAGGCTCTTATTTTCTTAAGCACCTCTGGTGAGACTGGCTGAGCCTCTGCGAATGTGGCTGCTCTAAGCTCCTGCATATCCTGCTCGTGTTCCTCCTCGCTGAAGCCTTCCCTCATTTCCTCGCTCATATCACTGCTCACACCTGAAGATTGGCTTCCCGTGTCTGTCCACCTTCTGACTTGTTCTTGCTGAGGTTTCTTGTGAATGGGGGCGTCGACGACCCTGACTTCGGGTGTTGTTCTAGGACCTGGATCTCTTTTGTACATTTTGGCGGCTATGGGCAACATAAGGATCGTGTCTTCTGGAGCCGCGTACTTTCCTACTCTTTGGAAAAGTTCTCTGGCATACTTAACTTTGTCAGGATCCGGTAAATCGTCGTCGACATACTTTTGATTAGTTTTAAAACATCTATAGAAAAAATGTCGCTGTACAGTGGGTTGATAGGGTTTAGACGCTCTTGGAAGAGTATTGGATTCTAGTTTAGTATTTTCACATGGATTTTTTATGGTTGCTCCTGTAATCCTGCATTTTTCTTCCTTCATACTCCTGGTGCTGTATTCCGAGATATCTCGATCATTTTCTTCCCTGTAAGGTTCAATTATCACTATATTGTTGTTAATTAATAAATCCCTGAGGCCAATCTTATTTTCCTTAAGATACCGTTTTAGATTGTCTATCGCCTGCTCTTTTGTTGTCCTTCCTCCATTGATATCCTTAAAGAATTTTTCAGTGTCGGGTTGTTTTATAGGGCGCTCTTTGAATATTTCTTGTTTTCTCCTTCTAAGTTCTTCTCCCGTCACTAAACGGGGAGGTTTAGCCGCTTCTCCTTCAGATCCCTGGTCACTTTCTTCTGAAAGATTTAGTTCGGAACTAGCCTTTCTGCCTCCAATCCTGAAAGTCCCATCGGGTCCAGTTGTAATTTTACCTCTTGGCAGACCTCTGAACCCTTGTTCCTCTTCTAGACTCATTAGACTTCTCGTTCTCATTACTTGTTTTGTAGAAGAAGCTTTTGATTCAGGTTCATAGCAGTATTGCTCTTCCATAAATGCTTGATCCACTGCCGACTCTGCCGACCTGTAAAATTCTTTCTTTGAAAGAGTGTCTACAGACGCATGGTATGTTACTCTTTTTTCTTTTATTTTGGCATGATCTTTTATATCTTGGTGTACTCTGTCTATACTTCTAGCTTTTACCATTTCACGCGTTACGATGTTGTTATTTGCTTCTTCGCCTCGTTTTGTGAAAAGTCTGTTGCTGAGAAGTTCAAGAGACTGAGCCGCTCTCAAATTTCTGTTGTTTATCGCCTTAACCGTTTCAACCACTGACGTTCTTTTGGGAACTTCTTCGATTTCTACACGTTGCACAATCTCAGGTTCTTTCTTTGGTCTTGGTACTAAGGTGTCGTAGTGACTTAGATCAATCGGTTTCGACTCGATTATTATAGGGACTTCGACCTTTTCTAAACTGTCACAAGGAGAGTCTTCGATTTCTTGGAATTCGACTTGTGCCGACTCTATTATGATAGTTTCAGTTTCTTTAATAGTCTCAGGGACGGGCTGCTTTATTAAAGTTACTTGCTGGGCCACTTTTGGTACAACTTCGTACGTACTTTCTTCCTCGTCCTGTTCTCCCTTCTTGCTCATTTCTTCAGCCAACATAATCTTCTCGTAGCCCGGATCTTCGAATTCGTCGTCTTCAGGCAAATCTCCTGGTTCTCCCGCTTTGTCTGGTCCTTCCATGACGGTGTCCGGACTCGCTGCGCTCGGTTCTTCTCCACTGCTATTATCCTCTTCGAACTCTTCAGCTAGTTTATTTTCTGCGACGCTCTCAGCGGGTAAGAGGGTATATGTAGTGTCTCTGCTGTAACTAGACTTGGTACTTCCGTAAATCTCATAACGACCTTCAATTAGGTCATCGCCCATCTGAAACAAATAGATATCATTTAGTTTAAAGAGAGTTAATTATTTCAGGAAAAACATAAATAACTAAATAAATTTGAGCTTCCCCTATTAATTTTCACATCCCGAGGATTTAAAATGTAAAAAACTTCCTAAAATAAAAATATTTATACACTCTATTTATTATATGTTTAAATGGCTGGTTAAGCCGAAGCGTTGCCAATATGAAGTAGTTTAGTCTTCTTCTTCTTCTTCTTCCTTGTATACCCTTATAGGATTCACTTTACTATAATAAATTATATGTTTAATTTTATACATTAAAGGTGTGTTGCACATGGCTGAATCTGGGTTTAATAATTGTTAGTAACCAAACCATTTAACGGGAACTACAATGCCAAAAGATTAGATTAATTTTATCCATTCAAAACTTTGTTTCTTAAATTTCTAAAAATTAAATCTCTACCTTTTTCCTGTAACAAATAACTAGTTCATAATAGCGTAAAATTTCTTGATTCAACAACAACTGTATATATTTCGAGCAAGCATTGTGTTTTTGAAAATTCTATTTTTATATTTTGATGGATTTATAGGATTTAATATTTCTTGGCATATCTCTTTCTCTTGTTTGCTTCAGTAGCCTTGAGTATGTAGTGAGTATAGTCTGTCAAGAGTCAAGACACGTCAAGCTATATGAATTTGTATGAAGCGTATCTATGAAATTTGGCATATATGTTCAGAAAATCATATCTCGAGCTGAAAACGAGAAATTAATTTTAGCTGTTGTTTTGGTGTTCAAAAACTCTATAAGAACTTTAAAAATTATTTCTCGTAAACATTTTCGTCGATTTTAATTAAACAGTAATATTTTTTTACGTCCCGATCAACAACAGGTTAGTTATTCATAAAAATCACGTCAAGTACTTGCCAGCAAGTTACTAAAAGGGTTTCTTCGGTCATAAGAATTAATTATAATTATATATTTTTTTTAAACAAAAACATCTATTGTTAACTTTTAAAAATCAAGATGTGCATATATTATTATTATTCTTTACTATCTTCGGTATGCGCTTATTGAATTCTTTTAGAGGTAAAATAGCCGCCAATTTGGAAACAAAATATATTTTTGTGAACCAAATTTCAATACCTTTCAAATGATACCCAACTTCGATTTTTCAAATCACAAAAATTTTGGGGCCCCCTAGTTACGCCCCCCTAAAAATTCTAAAATTTTACTTTTTTTAAATCAACTCCTGGAAATTTTATTGGACTACAGAGATTTATATTTATGTATTTTTGCCTTATTTTAGGACCTATTCTAATGGGGTAGTGCAGGGGGGGTAAATTTTGGGTTTGTTTGAATTTTTTGGGGGGTAAAATGGCCGCCATTTTGAAAATGCGATACATATTTGTAATCTACATTTCAATACCTTTGAAATGATACCCAACTTGAAAATTACAAAAAATGTAAAATATTGCGCGGTGATCGCAATTGATCGCAGATCGCAGAAATTTGGAGTGTTAAAGTTCGCAATAGGTTTTCTGTTTTTGGGCAAAAAAGTTTAACTTATATACCAAATTTCAAGTCAATAGCGTAAGTAAGTTGCGACGGACGGACGGACGAACTACCAAAAGCATAAGGGTTTCTAGGACGACCTCGAAACCCTAAAAATAAATTTAATTGTAAAAACCCAATGGTCGGATTTTATTTAAAAATATATAATACTTATTGAATATTAATAACATATTCAAAACCTTTAATTGTTATTAAAGGTAGCCTCGAAACTCGATATAACTAATAAATGGTTTATACGGACAATGTAATTATGTGCTTGTGTATGAGAGATTTTAGCTTACGAGCTGCATTGGATAGATTATTTTTTAATAAAATCCCATCTACTTCAAGCTATGTGAAATCCTGTTTTTAATCTCTTAAGGACTCAAGTTTTCTATGATTTGATTTAGTGAAGTGAAAAATACAAGTTAGTTTTTCTTGATTTATTTAATAGTTTTTTCTCTTTTTCTCTGAGATTGATTTGAGCTCAATTTGTACGAATTTCTTTATTCTTTGAAATATTAAGTTTCTTCGTATCACACTTTATTACTTTTTAGCTCGAATGGGTTTTTTTAAATTCCGAGTAGATAAAGTTTATGATTAAAAATAAGAAAGGTTTTGTTTTAGCGTTAAAGCAAGATAAGTGTCATTTTCTGTTCAGAGTGTCGTTCACTCGGAAGAGATTATTATTTTGTTCTTAGAAATTTAAGTTTTTTAATTTATCATACTTGGAAGAGAGCGTTCATTAATTTAGTTTACTTGAGTTTGTATTTGTTAGGAAAATTAAAGAACTAAGGAAACATTCGAGCTATCGTTGGGGCCATTTGTATAGTAAGGGAGAAATCCAAAACCTGCCCGAAAGCCTTGTATTGCAGGTCCGGTTTCTTGCTGAAAATTAACTGCCCATAATATACCTAAGGTTCCAACAATAATACCTCAACCAAAAAAACTGTTTCTACCAAGGATCGTTCTGCAAAAGAAAAATTGTTTGTTTCCGTATTTAATTCTACCCTTAGCTCAAAAATATATCATTGTCATCCAAACTAAACGTGTATGCAAAATTTCAATTTAATAGATTGAGGATATAATATAACTGCTTTTAAATTCTGTTGCTAGATTTGAACGGAACATACATACATTGCAAGTTAAGTAAAAAAAGCTTGTAAAAAGATATAGCAATACCTTTAATTTGCTTTAAAGGTTGCCTATAACTGTTAATAGCCCATAATTTAAGAATAGGTGTTCAAATGGAGTTTTAACTAACATTAGACAATAATAAACAATAAAACTTTATTTTTAAAAAACAAGTTAAAGTGTAATTTCTTAAAAGTAATAATTTTTTTTAGAATAATCTTTTATAGTCCCTATTATTGTCAGTAATTTTAATTTTTGTTATAGAAGGGGGATAGTAAGTTGGAGATCAATGAAGGTTTTGTTCTTAAAATTATAATTCATACAACTGAATAATACTCCAAAGAAACTTTACCAATTACTATTGAAACTCGTAAGTATTGTGGCAATAAGTGTTCAATTTAGTTTGAAAACTGACTGTTGAAGTTTACTCGTTGAGTTTTATTAGTTAATTCTAAAACGTTATGTGTTTGAAACAGCTGAAATTGAACTAAAGTTTAATCTTTAGATCGTACAATACTTGGAGATTTTAATCTGCAAACATACTTCATTCCGGGTAGACTAAGAATATGTAAGAGATAAGATTTTGTACTTACATGAGGTGAAGTATACGAAGGCTGGTAAGTTGCCTGGGCATGGGCAGTAGTGCGAGAAGAGTGTGAATGTGCGAGCCCGATAGTGTGAATCCTAGATGGTCTATCCTCGCAGCAACTTGCAGATGGTCTCAACCCTCTACCCCCTGGTGGTCCTCTGTAACAACATATCGATACACTTTCATTAGAACCAATGCATTCAATAACATTACAACACATAAAATTACATCAAATTTACTCCTTGTGGAAGGGATAATCAGACTCATCCAATTACAGCATTCCTCTGATCAACTATTACAACGATTATTCTTGCGTGTTTATAATCCTATTGCAAATATTGTTCTAAAAATATAATTATTCATAGTGAAGAATGTATTATAAGTTAAATAATACGTGTCGATGACTCTATTCCTTCGTAAAAAATGTATTATTAATGGTCTTTTCTGCTTGAGAAACGATCATATTAATGGCTTTTCCTTCACCTGCTCATATAACCAGAATTCCTTAGAGAATTATTTATCAAAAACTATTAGTTTTTAAGGAAATAAGAATAGATTTTCTATTACACTGTAATAGAGTGTTACATCTGTAATCAGTTTGATCTATTTTTATTGTTTCATTTTGCATTCTTTCTTCAATAAAAGTACCTGTCTTTTTTATATTAGTTAGTTATGGTTATAATATAATTTTAAGTAACCTGAAAAAAATGTACAGTTAAGTTTATTTTTGTTTTTTTACTCTCTCGCTATCACATGGATATTATATATATATTTTATAGATGAAGTATTAATAAGATGCGAAACTTCGATTGCGATAGATTTATACGTTTTAATCACCAGGACGCACAACAATTAAAATTAATTTTGAGCAAAATAAAAATTGTATTTATAGTAGTATTATAGTCCAGGAGATAGCGTGTGAAAAAAATGTCTGACTAACATCAAGCTAAAATTTTGTGTATTAGTAAATCTTTTGGTGTCTTTTAAGAATATGTGGTCGGCTATGTTCGTTTCCTGTACATACCTTGGCAATACACATTTGAACAACACAAACCTGTGGTCTATTCCTTCTAAAATAAAAATATTTATTAGGTTTTTTTTTAAAAAATTTACTCTTTTTACTACGTTTTAATTAACTTGGTTTCTTGTTTGTTTGTTTGTTTGTCCGGTACAAATCTTGCAATCGAATTTTAACTAACATCCCGAGTAGCTAGACATTTGAAACTTTCAGAACAGCTCAGAACACGATGACAATGCATTATTTTAATGCTTTTAGTAATTTTTCAGCAGAATTTAATTCGTTTTCAGCAAATTTGC